>JACJUM010003237.1:6199507-6485346 GCA_020976665.1 Heortia vitessoides | reverse complement strand
AATAAACATTAATATGATCTGCATAATAGTATACGTTACCGTAGCTTATACACGCTAGTATCATCGCATATGTAACTTGCAGATTTTATTTCACAAAACAACCAAGTAATTTCAGTAATGTTTAAGTGACAGAGACAGTGAAATTAGTAATAATTAATTAATTTAAACCGAACCAAAATAATAAGAGAATGCAAACGACCTTTGTATAAGGTCACTGCCTAGTATTTTGGTACGTAATTCCTCTAGTATATTATAGATGGATTCTATCATTATAAAAGTGAGAAGACTAATCAATCAATGTTCATTTTAATTTAAGTATAAGTATATTTCTTTTTAATGTAAGCTGACTTAGTATCGCGCGACGTTGAACGCCACTTATAATGAGGTAACGGAGTAAAAATACAAAATGTAGTTATGTTATAAGTGGCATGGGATCAATTTGAGTGCATAGAAGGTGCAATGGCGGATGGAAAGCGAGCCGGCTTCCGCTAGCGCGCGCCGCCTACAGAATAACAAACGAAACCTGATTTCTAGCGAGCGGACTGTTTGTCGGTGGTCAAACGGAAAAAATATTCTATTTGGCGAATAAGAAGTTTGTTTGTAACACTGGTACTTGACAGACGCAATATTTACAACAATAATTGATAATGGAGAATGTTTGCGAAAGGGAATATCTCAGTCAAAACTAAAAAAAATTCAAAAAATACTTTTACAATTATTATTATTAGATTTTTTTTTATTAATGTAATAAACGTTTATTCGTATTAAATAACATATTTTATTAGAAAGAGTATATTGAAATAATATTGATTGCAAAAGCTGGTTATCGTAAAATTACACCAAAGCTCTCCGCTTTTATCAAATAGAAAAGAAATTATCTTTCTCATATCCGTCGAAATATGTGATACAAACACACAACAACAATTCACAAATGCTCTTGTTTGTAACACGAACAAAGTGCACTGCAGATTCCCTTAATTTGCCGGTGTTGACTTGATGGAAACTAAAGTCCTTAATCAGTTAACAAGTTGAACTTAATCAAGTAACGAGTCCACATTAATCAAGTAACACAACCTGTTTCAATTTAAAAATTGTCAATGGGCTTTTTATCCTCTTACTTTATTTAATCAGCAATTAATTTATTTGATTATTTTTTAAGCAATAAATAACTGGATTTTTTATGTTTTTAAATCTTAGTTTATTCTTTAAATTTAAAATCAGCTCATTAGAAACTACTAAAAATTAGGAAGTGAAAATTACATCTCCTTTGATGTCTTGTCTAATACGTATAGGGATTATGAGAAATTCCTAGGGAAACAAAGTTCTGGGTGGCAGCTTTTTAATTACGATACAGAGTGTTAATAAATAACTTTTGGTAGTAAGTTATTTGCACTTTATTCCTGGCAAACAGTCATTACTGTTGAACTCGTAAAATAATAATTGTGTTAAATAACAAAGCTGCTAGCCTATTTATTTTACTACTGCAACGTCGTAATTATAATCCCTGCGTTGGATGTACGCATTTTATATAAGCCGTATCTCTAATTTTGTCTTCGTATGTGGGTATCGGAATATTTTGCAACTTCTACTTTGGTATAATTTCTTACTTATTTGGTAATATCTGAATATTTATAAAATATATTTATGTAAAAATCTAAGGTGAATCTAAATAAATGCCTTATTGTCGTCTCGAAGATTGTGTAGTGACCAATTAAGCTTTAAAAATGATATCTTGGTTAAAACGACATAAGAAGTGTTGTGGGAGTCAACTCAATACAGACTACTGCCAAACAGTATATTTAGAAACCACTAGTATTTGGATACTATTTTATTTATTTCAACGAATTTGTTTGGTTTTATATCTATATATGACATATTTAGTAAAGGAGGGGATTTCGGGGCCTAAATAATGACGGGCTTGACGGGCCCGATGGCGGAGATGGTATGGCGTTTCGATTCCCACTCAGAGAAAATATTTATATGATGATATTTTTGTTTCTTCTGTGTCTGGGTTTAAATATACGTATTCAAATTGTATATTTGCGATTCCTCTGTTGTCTGGCGTCAGTAACACGAGTGCTTTATGCGACTTACCATGGAGTCAGGTCAATGTTTGGATGTTCCGGGAATTTATTATTATTATTTATTAAATACCTTTTCTTCGGATTTCTCCGTTGCTGTGTTGTCACTGTAGAGTAAAAAATTACTTGATACCAGTCATTCTAATACTACACCAACGTCGCAGAGATCGCAGTCTCTAGCAATCCTCTAGTATATTGTAATAAACCCTACTAAACACAGCATACAATCATAATTGCTGATTACTGCGAAACAAGAACAAAAATCATTGTTGTCTCCTGAAGAAGGAATCGTAATACCAGCCGGTGATGATAACACCAAGGAGATTTCTGACTAATGAGTATTGTATCCAGTGCGCAATGGTTCGTTGAAGCGGCGGGTGTCAGCTTGCTGCCTATTTGGGCCACCAGCATTGTCACCATTGTTCTTCCCTAATGAGCCTTGTGTTTCGTAACAATACAAACATGGATCCCGTGTTCCTTGAACGTTTCTTCTGCGGAAATGCTTCTTGCGGAATTACAGTTCGGTTGTTATTTTTTACCGTCGACCTTCAGTCTCTTTGAGCAAAAATGTTATGTCTCTTCTCCATAAAAAGATAAACTAATTTCTTAAATTACAATTTACATTTATTGTTTCATTATTTTTTTTCCATCTTAAGTCAATAAGTTTAAATAAGAAATATGTATTTAGCTGTAATATTCCGTCTCACGTTTTTAATTTATTATTTTTTAATCTGTTCAAGATTATTTTTTTTAAAACTACTCACAATTCCTGTACCTACGCAGCAAACACATTTGGAGAGGTTTCGCCGAATTACATCCGCATCCTCGTTTTTTATCATCACTATTTTTTCCATTACGGAACTAACAAACCGTTAAGGACGAACAAAAAACATTGAGATAGGTGAGTTTTTTATCTCTTTCAATATTCGCATACCATATGGCTGGCCAAAAAAAAGTAGTCATTCATACTGTAATGCTGTTTGAGATTAGTCGGTGATGCCAGCGATAAAGTTTGGTTTCATTGAAGATTTAGTCGGTTAATGTCATTCGGTCCGAGTGAAAATCGTTGCGTGCGCGGATATGAGCCGTCCTTACACGAACCGAGCCTTACAATAGATTTTATATCGAATGAACGAGCCAGGTAGATATTTTTTATAATGGCACGGATCCCCACGCTTGCTTCCATTCACGGCAGAAGTGACCGCTTTGCTCTTTGTTCTTCGTGTGTGAATAATTTGTTTCCTCGTGACTTTTCCGACGCTGGTAATAAAGATTCAAGGCAATAAAGATCAGTATAAATATTTTCCTGCGTGCTAAATTTAAAAATATAATTGATGATAATGGCGGGACGTAATGATACTTTGTGAATGATTATTTAATTTGTTATTGTTTAAACATTATAATTTCGAACATTTTATTAATTTACTTTTCCGATTCAACTCCTTTTGGAATTTTAGTTCTAGCTAATTTTTATATACTAAATATTAATAGACGCAATAAAATATGTGTTTCAGATCAGAAGTCAACCAAACTTAATAGGAACGAATCAAATGTAAACTGGTGCAAATAATCAATCGTAGATAGACTAATGAGGAAGTTATTAGCGATGAAAAAGCTAGAATTTAATGAAATCCATAAGTTTGCGTAAGTTATCTCTTATAACTAACCTGTACATAAGTTTTCTCACGGTTTTAATATTTGCAACTCAAATATGTAATCGTAAGGCATTTTCACTTATTACACAAACAAACTATTGCAATTCATCCTATCTATTTGTCTGTGAATATCCTGCATTGCCTATAGGAAGACTACAGGCAACCGAAGCATCAAATTTAAATTGTCAGTATCCAAGGTTATGGAAAACCGGCATTCGTGGTAGAGTCGGGCATGTACGCAGAATGTAAGTAAATAAGTGTAGTAAGTATGTAGGTTGTGTAGTGATGGGCTGCGGTGTGTGCGACAGTTATCGGTCGTCCTTGACACACAGCCGCGTGCGCAGCGGCGTCGCACCAACCTTGCGAAACAGAGATAACAGGCGCCGTCGGCGGGGCCGTCGACGCGCCTCACGCCTTTGCCAAAATATATTTGTGAATGAATGGTTGCGTTGCGTTACATACTCGCTCAACACTATCCAAACACACCCGCTTCAAAATAGACTTAATAATAATTCAAGCGCAAAACCCCGCCAACAAAAACTGATAATGAAAGAAATAGTGTCAGCGTACTGCTCAGATTGACTTCTAACTGTCGAGTCGTTTCGAGGGCGATGGACAGTTCTGTGAAATGCTAGTGCATGGTCGTTGCAGGACGAAAGTGGGCGGCATCCCGATGGTGGCTCTCGCCGACCGGAAACCCAATTCCCGGATGCGGCTGCGCGGGGGGATCTTGCCGGAAGCTCGGTAAACGAGCACATCCGCTGCCGCCGCCCGCGCCGCAAAATTTGGCACCGCGAGCGCTCGGAGCCCGCTTCCGGCCTCCGCCCCCCGGACCCCTAACGTCGCTCGCCCGCGAAAATAGCGGCCAACCGCTCCGTGTACGCGGTTCATTCAGTATGGCCGCCTTCCATTCATAAAAAGGCGAGGCGCGGGCGGCGTGGCGCGCGGCGGGGGGACGCGGCGCTCCCGCCGGCCCGCGCCCGCTGCCGACGCCAGTGCGGAATGTGCCATCGAACGGAACGGTCGTTTCGTCGGAGCGTAGCGCCAGCGCTCCCGGTTTCCCTTTAAAATGTGTATAAGAATAAGTGCAGTGAATCCGCACGAGTTCGGAACGGTTACGAAAAACGCCGTCGTCGAGATCAGGAGTAGAAATCAACGAAGAACTTCAGCGAGGAAGTGAGTAGCGGCCATATTGCAGTGATAACCGCGCGGCGGGCGGACGAGAATCGAGGCCGGTGCGTGGGCCGCCCCCCGCCCGCGCCAGGTGCCGCTCCCGGCCGCGCCGCTCTTACGAACCTTCCCGTGGATTTGCGCGACTGAAATTCGGTGGTTATACCGTAATTTTGTGTGTCAGTGAATCTTACGGCGCGGTGCCGGAGCGGCTCCTTGGGCCGTCTGGATGAGAGCTCGAAAGAGCTCAGTGTTGTGTGTGGGACCTCTCGGTCCGAGTGCCCTTGTGTAGCGATGTGTGTAGGATACGTGTGACCGTGGAACGTCCGTTTCGTAAGTAAACGTAGCATCCTCAGGCGGACCAGTAGCAACCTCGTACGCGTATCGGTACCCTCGTCTCACACCTCAGGACGGATCGTGGCGGTCTAAACTGGCCAGATTTCAATTTTAGAACACGTCAATTTGCGTGGGTAGTAATTACACGTATTGCGAAGAAATCGAGCTTACATGAATGACGAGAACGCCGCCTCGCTGCGCCGCCTGGCGGCCGCACACGTGCGCCGTCGTCGCGGCTCCGCTCTGCGGTACCGACCACTCGTTCTCATACCAAAATTACTTGCAATTCAAATTCTCTACACGTCATTGGTTCCCAAAACAACCTAATACTATACCCGACGGTATATACATCAGTAAAAACAAACAAAATCTATTGCTTATCAAAAATCTGTAAAATCAATTGTCGTTGTAGGATCTTCTATGAATATCAAATCCATTAAATATAGCAAATACTTAACGAATTTCGAAAAAGTTGATAACCGTGAACGATGATAGAGTTAATTGTAAACAATGCCAACATAAACTCTTTATATCTTGTAACGAACTATTTAGATAAAGCGCATATTTAGACAAAACAAATAAGACTATAAAATATAATTTAAGCGATGTAACGCGAAAACTTTTATTCAATGTTATTAAAGACGCTGGGCATGCAGACTTATTTGGGAAGTTGATCGGTAAAGTTATAACAACCTTTAATCATCGAAATCATCTAAAAAAGAACACAATTTTTGTACGCACCACGATAACGCGATCATTATCGTTTTTGTTCAGAAATATTCCCTGCCTTAAATAACATGATTCTTGAAGATATAATAAATTCAAAATCCATAGTGATTTTGAACAAGAAGGAAAGCTTAAAATTTCTAATGTAATTCTCCCCTACCCGACCAAATCCATGGCCTATACTAATGATTTAGTTGCCTAACCATTTGAAGACTAACACTTTGTTATATCGTTATGAATACACAAAAAAAACTACAACTTCGAGTATGAACAAACCAGAAGTAATGAGCCTGTAAAGTAATCTGTAAAAAAGCATGAGGTTTCTCTATGTAAATGGATATTTCCTATAATTTCTTAACCGGAAGTTCAGCTATCTACTAGCACTGTTTATGTTTTATTTACACAATAGTTAGTCTATCCAAAAATCATGAAAAATTGTCCAGCGATTAGAATACCCACACAGAAGCGAAATAATCTTCACAGAATTGAAATGACTAATTTTGGCTTCGTCCAACAATACGTGTCAATTATAGAAAGGAAAGAATGCAATCCATATGATCGGAAAAAAAGAAAAAAAACAGAATAAATAGAACGCTAAGAACCAAGAATTTATAAAAGATTGTTACCTAATTCAATATACCTATACATAATCTATCTATAAATGAATAAATGAGATCTGTAGTTAAATAGTCGAACAGGATGAAGGCACGTTGCACAAACCTACCAGAAAGGGTAAAGTATAATAAATCTATCTAATATGAATATTTAAACTAGGTAGATTTACGGTACCATCTTATAAAGATTAATCCTCTAATACAACATTTCGTACAATGATTTCGGAATGAATGTAATCAGCCAATGAAACTTCGAGGAAAAATGAATGAATTAGCCGAAGGATTAATATAGCGGTGTACAAGGTTCGTTTTAAGGTATGTTGAAAGTCGAATTACTGTCAAGGAAGACAATCATACGTTTACTTTGTTATACGCAGCTTACGTCACATGTAACACGTCCAACGTAAAGATAGAGGTCAAGGGGAGATTGACGAGTTAGCAGACATCCTCAAAATAATAGTACAAAATACGCAGTTAATTTATTTCTTAGTACTGTAGTCACTTCATATTAACTTTGCCATTTAATTTTTTTGGCGAAGAGGTAAATGTTAACTGCAACAAAAAAAAAAACTTGATGTTTATAGTTGTAATCGCAAAGAATATTCTTAAGTACACAAAATATTTCAGATATATCTCATTTAATTACATTAACCTCGAAATCTGAACGTATGCCAGGTGTTTTAAGAATCAAGTAAGACTAAGCTACTCACACAACATCACATGTAAAGTAGATAAAACATGTAATGAAACTGAAAAAAATACTTGTTTAGTTCAGTCGGCAGTTACAATTACAAATACTCGTCATTTTGGAAACTTCTTTTGAAACATACGATTTCTTTGGTAAGTAACCGTATCTAGTTAAAGGAAATCAATTTCGACAGTACCTGATACTGTACGAAAGACTAAATTCTATGAAATCATTTCTGACAATCCTACACACAACGCATTCACGCTACCGATTTTCTGGTTAGGTGCACGAAACCGAAAGCTTAACCTACTGTGGCAATCTTTTATTGTTGCCTCTTTTTTGTCTGTATGTCAAGAAATGTCTTTCTTTTCGAACTGTTATATTTCTTAGTAATTCGATAATTCAGCAGCGATTCACTGTTGTGAACAATAACTGCAATACAGATAAATATGATTTTTTTCGTATATTGACTAAAAGTTAGTCAATAATGTTTGCAAATGGAAAGGAGCATATTTTTAACGAAGTGTGTTTTTTGTTCGCCAGGTGGGGACGATGAGGGAACAGGAAGGCGACGGCCCGGAGAGCCGTTAGCCGGACTCGATGGATGAGTATGGCGGGCCGGCGGCGCCGCCCCGGCCGCCCAAGCCGGCGGCGCGCGTCCACAGGCCGACGGGCGCGCGCCAACCCACCGTGTCGCTGCTGCGGCCGCGGCCCGAGGCGGAGCGCGAGCGCAACGCCTACGTGGAGGCTCCGCGCCGCGCGCACGCCGCGCCTGCGCACACAGCCGCGCATCAACCGCTCAAGCCGGTGACGACGCAGCCGGCCGCCGCGGCCGACAAGCGGCGCGCCGGCGCCCTTCAGGCCAACCCGATCGTCTGCGACGCGTGCGGGCGCTGCCGTTGCGAGCAGTGCGCGCGGCCGCGGCCGCTGCCCTCGCGCTGGCTGTGCGGCTCGTGCTTGTGCAGCGCCGAGGCGTGCGTGGACTACGCGTCGTGCATGTGCTGCGTAAAGGCCCTGTTCTACCACTGCGGGAGCGGGGAGGAGGAGGCAGGCGAGCCGTGCGCGTGCGGGCCGCGGCTCGCGTGCGTGGCCGCGCTGGCGGCGCCGTTGCCGTGCCTGTGGCTGTACTGGCCGCTGCGCGGGTGCGCGGCGGCGGGCGCGGCGGCGTACGCGCGCTGCCGCCGCTCCGGCTGCCGCTGCCCCGACCCTCCGCCGCGGCTCTCCAGTATTATCTAGTCCCGCCGCGCCGCCCGCGCACTCCGAAGCGCCGAGTCGAGCGTTGCGCGTTGTACAAATATTTATTGGCGAGCGAGCTTCGGACCGCGCGGGGGTGGACTCAGTGAACGCTGTGCCTGGTCCGAGTGCCGAGTGGTGTGTGGGGGCGCGGGGCCGATCGGACGAGCGCCCCGCGCTCACTGAGTGAATCTTCTACGTGTACCTTGTAAATATAGTCGTATAGTGTGAATGTACGTGAACGTGTCGCCCGAACGTCGAAAGTCTCAAATTTTCTTGAGACAGATAACGTGTCATAAGAAAACGTTAACGTTAGTATTTTGGATTCCACACAAATCCAGAGAAAATTAAGAAATGAGATATAAAACATACTTATTAAGATGTAGATAATTTACCATTTATTTATTAACTGAATTTGTATTTATTTGTAAATAAAACGACAACATTATATTATAAATACGAATGTTTACTACATTATGCTTGTTTTTTCTAGTCCTTTGCCTTTTATGCTTACCCAAATATATATGCAAAACGAGAGAGCATCAAACAATTCGTAATTTACCTAACTAGTGAGAACCATAACACCCATACAAAAGACATAAACGTCATCTAATTACATAATATCACCGTTATCACGATATTACTGACAAATACATTATATGTACAAGCTACTTCTGCAAGTACTTACCTACATGGTAGTTATATTACCTATAACAAAAATGATTAACAGTGACTAGATAAATATGAACAATTGTCGTTATTAATTAACATTCAAACTATTGTAATAAATCATTTCGAACGAAGTCTAATTCCATTGTGAAAAATATAACTAAATATTAAATTATTATGCGCAATATCGTAATTAATAACTTGTCTTAAAGTAAAATACTGCTTAGAAAACTTAGGTTATATCACAACCTGTCTTCTTATTGGCAGAGGGAAATTAAAAACTTGAAACTTTTATTATGCAATTTATTCATAAACTGTCCTATAATATTTAATCGAAACACATTTATCTAAATCTTAAAGACAATTAAATATTGTATACTAATTGATAAAGCTGAAGGGTTTGTTTGTTTGAATGCGTTAATCTCGGAAACCACTGGTCCTATTTGAAAAAATCTTTGTTTGATAGTCCATTTATCGAAAAAGGCTACTTACTATATACCCCTCGGAAGTAAATATTCCACGCGAGCATTGCTCGTATCAAAATAAAATGGCACTAATGGACATTGGTGAATATTTGTGGTGTATCCCTAAGTCGTATCAGTCTTACACGGTATAATTCTAATTATGAAAATAATGATAAAAAAATTCGTTAAAATTATAATATGATGTTAAAAGACCAATAATCCTATTATTTTTTTGTCGAGGGGATACATTATATTTGTCGAGAGGATACAGCGACCTCCTGTAAACAAACATTGTCCAGTCTATTATCTGTACGTATTTCATTTGTTGTCGGGTGAATTCCAGGCGAGGTAGGGGAAGGGGGAGAGGTAAATACGCGCGAGCAAGCGTCTTCCTTTGGAAGGAAGCGCGCGCGCCGCTTCCTTAGCTGTCACCATCCGGGATGCGCCTCCTGTTCACTCTCCCTACTTCCCCATATGATTCACTCCGCTGTTTGTGTGATGGTTATTTTAATTTAACATGCAGATCTGTATACTGCTTATTAATATCAAAGAAAAATGGGGCCGTTGTTGGTAACGCAACGGCAATAAACGGAGTAATAGTTGCTTGCAATATTTTATTATTATTTAGATAGTAACCTATTACGTAAATTTGAAACAAATCAAAATTATTATAAGCGATGAGATTGCCCACTTTAAATTAGTTTAACGTTACATTTTACATAATTATTTATTAAGAACCCTCATAACGTAATTTTTTTCACAAAAAAAAACTACAATACCCTAGAAGTTCTCACAAAATATTCCGAGTTACGAGCACCAGCCCGCATCTATTCCAAGAAGTAATCAAATTCTCGCTACTCGATTTAAACAACGGGAAGTCTCAAAGAGGTTGATGTTGATAGGAAGACGAATTACGATAGCGTAATAATCTATAAATAACCAGTCAATAAGTGGAAATCAAGTAGTTGCAGATGGCCCGCTTTGTAAGTCTCGCGTAAACGGGCACAAGCATATCGGGGACGGCAAACGTCATTCTCTATTGATTTCTGTTTGTTCTTTCCTTCTAAGATAATCCTATCGGTTATCGGTGTTTGTGGACACTCGTATACCAAGTACTGCAATAAATGAAATTAAGAAAAAATATTTTAAAGATTAAATAAAGTGGATGTAGTATGGACATTGTTTCTTTGATCGTAAATAAATCTTTATTTTTAACTGAAATAAAAATGAAAGCAGATAAAATTGTTGGAAATATTTAATTTTAGATTAAAACCATATTTAGGGAAAGTTTACGAGAGCAACTAAAAAAGACTTAATTTAATTTTATTATAAATATACTTAGTGTTTGGGTTCTTTGTGATTGAGAAGCATTGTATGCAAAACATTCAGGATTTGCCTTCGACTCATTTAGCATTCGCCGTTGAGGTCTATCTGTACTTAAATTATGCATTAATTTAGTAACAATGTTAATAAGCACATTAAGTCCTGAGGCTACGTTGCCAAGGAGCTGTGGGGTCGTTTAAATTGGGACAGCAGATGTGGACAGCCGTTTGATGGCGGCCGGGTAGGCGACGTAATAAAAGGATATTATTGCTCGCTGGTCTTGACACGGTGTTTGGATCTTTCGAAATAACTTTTTTAAGTCTCAATACATAGACTAAGTCATTTTAAAATAATAACCAATAACATTTTAAATAAGAGACAAGTTAAGCTGAGACTGTAAAGTTAGTTATTTGTGGAATATCAATTAATAAAATTGCGTTTGTGCTATGTCAAAACTTTGTTTATTTTTATTAAACATTATACTTTAATTTTATACGCGTACATATCATCCATACCAGCTGTAAAATGTCTACTGTTGGACATAGGCCTCCCCAAGAAAACTGGAAATTACCCATAATTGCCGAGCTGTGCAAGTGTGATGGCATCGCAGTGTAACTTCGCAAAGGGAATGCTGCTATTCCCGACCTGTTGCATTGAAGCAACACCGCTTCGGATGGTTATACCGCCATCTGTCGTTTCCGGTACCTCACCCGCGTACATATAATCTAAATAATCTCAAAAAACGGTGTAATCTTTTCGTAACAAGGCGAACAAAGTTAGTTAAATAAAAAATACTATTCGACAAACGATGTCTAAAGGTTACTGAAAATCTATATATTGATATATTGAGTCTCCGCTCAAATATTTTTGCTTAAACTGCATAATATCAGCATTGGAAATCAACGTTCGTTCTGGTTTCGCCTATGGATTACTGTTTGCCTATAACTACGTGGATTACTGAACCCACCGTACGGATACTGTAGCGATACTTTGTAAAACTTTACAGAGTATCTTTAGGAATTGATACGCCCTCAAGTAATCTGATTCAAATGTTGGAAGGCTTATAATAAACAGTTTTTCAGTTCCTTTCAATCTAGACGTTACAATGCTTAAGTTCATAAACATTATAATGGTCTAATTTATTACAGTCTCTCTCATTCTTTTTAAATAGCGTATCGTTCTACAAAGCAGTATTTAAATAATAGTAAAAAATCTCTAGAAATTTGCATCGCGGTCGTGCTTGCGTAAACAGCTCTTAAGCCGTTATTAATACACTGTATACGGAACTACGACATCGTGAATATCAATGATCTTATTTATATTGCCATACAAATAAGATCCTCGTCTCCACAACGAATACTCTAGTATTGTCAAAAATATGTCAGCCGTGATGTATTATAATAGATAAACCTGTTCAATGCAGGTGAACTCATGTTTTTGAAATAAAAAGTGTTCGTGAGAGGCGTCTCGCGGGCCCGTTGACCTATGCTACGGGAGATAGATCATGTGGGTGTTATAAGGTTGATTTGTGGGCTGGTCGCCGTCTCTCCTTAGACAGTCACTCGCTATTTCACTGTCAAATATCGCTATTTATCGGGCGCATTCCTTGACCCGTGACCCGCGATGCATCATGCAGCGCCAGTTTGATTTCATTGCTTGACAATAAATGTAAAAATTGTTCTTTCTTATTTTTTATCAGTGCTTTCTTAATATCGTTAATGACAATACAATACCATGTAAGTAGATGTTGTAAATAAAGTAGGAAATTCAATTAGAAAAGATGGAATGTTGAAAACCTACATACGCGGTATTGAAGCCTCACTGACGATATGTATTATGCGTTTTTAAAACTACGTTATTTTACATCGATTATTAAACAAGCTTCTTTCCTGCTAGATTAAGAATCTTTAGATTATTTTTAAAATTTGTTCCAAGGTGTATATGCGCTAAAACGCGAAGCTATGAATGAAATATATTTACAATAATATTGTAATGCTGAACAAGTATTACAATTATATTGTAATACTTGTCGAGCATTGTTTTAGCAGCAGAAAATTAGTCAACAGACATCGACATATACAAGTTTGTTCTTAAACTTTTGTATTTAGATGTTGAGTCGATTGAAATCCATATCAGGGGTTCATTTTTATGAGGATTTCGAGGAATCGGTCCGTCGGAAGCGAGGGCCAAACAAGCCCTTATAAAGTACAATGGTCGAGGCGCGCGGACATTCCGAACCAGTGACACACCCATTGTGTTTCTAACAGGTTAAACATTCGATATGTATGACAAGTTTAGGAATTAGCAATTGTAATAGGCGAATTGTACTTAACTGTACACGATTGATTATGACAAATGGATTCGTGATTGTTGTATAAAAATATTGAGCTCTCTTTGTAAATAAACTGGCATTATCGACTTTTTATATTATTTTACTATCAATACACTTTGACTTTGGATATTACGAGACACAATGGCAGCGACACAATTAGCTTTATTCATTGGTCATGTTTAAAAAATACGAAATAAATGATGATTGCAATTTTTTTTCTATAATTAACGGACGTCGCAGGTTGCAAATTAAATTCTAAAAACAAATTACACATCTCTCACATTACAAATAGAGTAAACACAGAGAAAACACCACAAACGACGGATTACATGGTTTCATAAAAACCAATTATTTTAAGCTGTAAATAAGGGATAGTCGAAATCAAGCTTAAGAATATAGTCTTTAGTCAGATAAGTAGATCGATTGAAGTAAAAATTACAAAAACATTATTTTTGTGTATTTAAGTATTAACTTTGTGATTCCTTTGTGTGTGTTTGTCTCATGTCGCTAACACAATTGCTTTAAGCGATATGCCTCAAAGTTAGGTCAATGTATGAGATGAAGTTTGAATGTATTTATTATAAACAAATATATTTTCTTTTACTGGACATGCGAATAACCCTGTGCCTAATTGGAGTGTCCAACATATATAGTGCGGTTAATGGAAGCCAGCTATCAAAACAGGGCAGTGTTCGGCGCAAGCCCGCGAGGCGCATCGCTGCAGCAGCGATAAGGGAGGGTCAACTAACGCACAGGAAGCGGCGTCTCAAACGCGGCACCACGATAACACGTTGGGCAACCATCGTCGGCGTATTAGACGTAGGGATGTTGACTTCATTTATTTTTAAAACCATTTCTCAAAGAGAGTTAACTTAGGTACTCAGGCCATTACTTTTTCTCTGTTTTTAGTTTTCTCTAGTCTGTTTATGCCGGCTCACGACTGAAACGGCTGGACCGATTTCTCTGACATACAGCTTGTGTACAAGGAGTAACGTAGTTTGCTTTAGACTAATATTTTTAC
The DNA here is from genome assembly GCA_020976665.1 of Heortia vitessoides. Classification (NCBI taxonomy): domain Eukaryota; kingdom Metazoa; phylum Arthropoda; class Insecta; order Lepidoptera; family Crambidae; genus Heortia; species Heortia vitessoides. The sequence continues at coordinate 6,471,034 of JACJUM010003237.1, read as the reverse complement.
GAGAACTGCAAATAATCTTATATAATCGCGGGACGCTACTAGTAAATAATAAAACACATATATACTATTGCAAACATAAGTATCAGTCTCTTACATTCACAAATATTGATGGTCTTTAGGAAAAAACGATAGTTCTGAATAGGAATAACTTCCTGTAAGTTATAAAATTACGAACGCATTCCCGCTAAGTGAGCTAAGTACCCTATCGTAAATCGGCGGTGGCGGTCAAAGGTCACCGAGTCGGTGCAAGGCGCCGGGTTTACGACCACTAAATTATGACTTTTATTTATTAGAAACATTACTCTTGATTCAACGGACTGTTACACAATTTTCTGTTACCTCTTCGATTATTTTATTACACTTAAATAAAATGTCTGTGGATGTTACAAGCGAACCTTCAAATATTTAATAATAAAGTTGAGGCTTTAAGCGCAACACCTAATTATTTATGCTATAGTATCATCACATCAGCAATTGGTAGTCTACTGCTAGACATAGTGGGACATAGACCCAGGAAAGTGGGAATTTTGCTCATAATTTGCGCTGGGCAGGTGTGTTGGCAATCGCAGAGTGCAGCTTTCGCGATGGGATGCTGCTGCCCATGCCCGCCCAATGAATTTGAGCTACGCTGTTGCTGATGGGTATACCGCCTTCTGTCGGTTCTAGTACCTCAGCTACTATATAATATATATATATATATATATATATATATATATCTACATTATATTTTATAAAATCAAACTATAAACACCTAAAATGGAATGTAGTATGGCAAATTTTATATTATTGTGCGTTTGTAACGTATTAATTAAAAATGTATTGAACTGATTTTAATAATTATTTTATTAATGGAAAGCGAAGCACAGATTTAAATAATTAGCTAATTAATGTTTACCACGCAACGTCACCAGAAAATTCAAGTATGTAGTTATATAGTCTTTGAATTATGTCATTAAAAAAGTTTATATTCCCACAATCCTTTGGAACATTAGGCAATTCGATATACAGTTGTACTCCTTAAAACATTCGACTTCTCAATAGTATATAATATAAGTTTTAATTAATTTCAATATATGAAAACTTTACATTAGGTTGACCTCTTACAAAGGGCGTCTGCATTGGTAACTCACACACCTATTTTTTCCGCCAAATTAAAGTGTTCACATGGCTGTGTTTCAGTTTGAAGGGTGAGAAAATTCCTGGATAAATGTGATATTATCGTATAGATAGTATCTTCAATTCCTCAGTTAATAGGATTGGCGACACGTTAGTGATATCTTTAGCACTAGCGTCTATAGCCTGCAGTCACGTTTACCATCAAGCGGTCGGCATGCTTGTTTGCTGACTTCATAATATGGAAAATAGGTATTCCTAAAAAAGTGTAAATATCAACACCTGGTCAAAATTAGGATAAAAAATAAAATTTTCCTGTTCACTCGCTGTACTCCATCAATCTGCGCGCACCGCTCAAAACATTATAGATTCAGGAGACAAATGTATTCTATCTCATTTAGGATTCCTGACGCCAACGGGCATAAACAGTGGCTGAACGAAACCATAAATCGATTCATTCATATAGCCTGACAATTCGGTCGATCAATCAATCAATCATAAATAAAAGATGGTGCCACGAGGGAAGCGACTGCGTCTGGCGTCATCCGCGGAACCGGCGAGTTTTTGTTTTCGAAACATTTATCATTCTACATGTCAAGGTTTTGGATTTTTATAAACTTAGAAAAAGACAAAAGCAAAGACTATAACCAGCTACATCAAGGGGACCTATTGAATGCCATAATACTTTACATTTTCATGCCACTGTTATCATAAGACTCGTCGTGCGATCCTGCAGCGTTAATCAGACCAGCAATCCACCTTGTCTAGAAGACTTTACTATACTCTTTAATTATGTTAGGTATTACCCGCGGAGATCCCGTTATCATCGAAATTCAGGCATTAAATATAAAATACATAATTTGATGAACTTTCCATAAGTTAAATTATTTTTGAACTCAGTCGAGTAGTTTTTGAGTTTAATCGTTACAAACGAACAATAATATAAAATCTACCTCATTGTGTTTTAAATTTTATCAAATTGAATATAGCCTATGGCACTCGGTGAAAATGTAACTAACTTCCTTAAGTGAAAGAATTATTTAAATTATTCGAGTAGATTTTGGGTTTAATTGTACCAAACAATCATATATTTCCTCTTTATAATATTAGATAAATCATAATCTATTAAAACCTAATATATAGTTGGGTGGGGCCGTAAGGTTCCTTAAAAGAGATCACGCACCGGCAAATACAGCGTAGGTAGTCCGCCCACAGGACATATGGCTAGAGCTGCAGGAACACTTGTGACACGTATAGTCACAAGCCGCTATTAGGAAAAAAACAGGGAAAACTTCGTCCATCAGTGGTCCTCCTATCAGATTTAATAATGATGATATATTTTTAAACAATCACAAGATTTAGAATACGATACCATGGGTAGAAAATATCTTTGTACACGAATGTGGGTACATATTTGATGGGCAAATAAAAAGTATAGCTCTCATGATTCTGCCCACGATGATTTTATTAATGAACGGCTCGATAGAAACGAGCATGTGTGCAATATGAATGGGAAGCGAAATTGGGTCGATGACGTTAATTTCTCAATGTTAGAGTATCACGTAATCTGCGTCACTTCATCATTGAGCAAGCGCATAGAAAACGCTCACTTGCAATCGAATTTAAAGCTATTTATGAAGTCGGCGGCGTATTTTAGATGGATGTTGGACATATTCTTTCGGTTTCTATGAATGAATGCTTTTATGTCGTAATTAGAATAACACTACGCATCTGTTCTATGTTTGGTTATAGGGTTGTCGTACGTCGTACGTTACACAATTGCAATTTTTGTTTTATTAAATAGTTGACTTCTTATATTTTTTTCCGAAATTTCTAATTTATTTAAAACTTCGCACGAGTAGCAGTCTTTATATGCCTACATTACTTTTAGTTTTCTTATATCAGTCCATGTAACTCGATAAAGTTTTCTAGTCGGTATGTGGTCTTCAATAATTATCGCTATATTTACATACAATTTTTGACGGTCCCGATGGTGCAGATAGTAGTGATCCTATCTTCGTGGATCGACCCCATTGACCCTGGATTATTTATATATTGATTTGTGTTTGTTCTGTGTTTTGGTGTAAAAAATACGTATTTAAGTGTGATATTTGTGATTCCTCTATCCGTAATATAAGGGCTTTGAGCGACATATCTCAAAGTCAGGTCAATGTCATCATATATTTAACTGATGTTAACTCGACTATAAATGAAAATAAAAATATGTAAAAGTTAACCAGTCATTTGAAGGGTATGTATATCTTGTTGCAGTAGCAGCCTACATAGTAATAAAGTATACAACTCCAGTCATGTATATTATATTCCAGATATATAAGAAAAAATACATGAAATAATCTTTACCGTTGTGAAAATATATCGCTATTATTAAATACGTATGCCTGCCCTGCCTACAGATCTATCCGAAAATCTAAAGAAAAAACAGATGACATCACCCTATTTCGATCACGCGACTCGGCGACTCGACGCGGCTCTTGGCTCCTGTCCGCGCTTGATAATGCGTGTTCCGCGACGGCCAGCTTGTCGCACAAAGCTCTCTCCAAATATTATTTGTAGTACCTATACGCAATTGCGACTATAGTCGGCCGATTCGGCAACTCGTAGACGTCTTTACAGAAAGCCGTAGCATTCGTAGACACTGAGGCGACATAAAAATAAAATTAAAAAATATGAATTAAGTGTATTGTTCTCATCATATCTCGCAAATACTCTATTGATACTCCGAATTAAAGCTAATTCTAATTCCTTCAAATTGGATACAGAAACGCGAATAAGTTGTCGGAAAGCCTAATAAATTGTACATACGAGTACATACAACGTACTTGCATCGTTGTGATAGATATAAATATAGCTTTATAAATCGTTGGCATTCTCGTAGTCCAGATAATTCATATTTTCTTGGAGTGTTTATCTAACAGCGACATTATCTGGTACAAATTAGCGACGTTGCAGCTCGGAGTCGTGGGGTCGACAGATAAAAAATGCCCAATGGCGCCTCTACACACGTCTGTAGTAACATCTATCATTCATTCGGCTTGTTTTGATCGCACTATCGGAGAACAATGTTGCAAAACGGTAGAACAGAAACTATTGTCAGCTCAATTATGTATAGTGAACGTTGTTAATTGATACTGATGTAATCTGTAATTGAAAAAATTCATTCAATTACAGATTACAGCGCCTTGTACAGAATTACAGTATGTTGAGAAGAAAATATTTTTTTATTTTATTCTTTTCAACCAACAATAGGCCGTGATAACTAACTAGTCACTTTATTTTAAGTCAGCTGTATTTGTGTATCTATGATATATATTGTTTTAGGTTAACCAACAATAAATATAAGGCATTCTTTCGCATGAATAACAACTCAACTGTAAACTACACGAAGTTCAGAAATAAGCATTAACTAATAGTGAATATAAATTCTACTTTTGAATTTAAATTTGTGTTATGTTGTGTAATTTTTCATGTACATGAACGATATATCTCAATAGTTCAGCAAATATTTCTTTACTCTTTTGTTTCGAACACACGACCCAACCTAAAGGTACGCAAAGTTCAAGAGCTCAATTAAAATAAAAGGTAATGATAAATGTGCAACATAACTTACAGCGCAAGAAACTGTACTCCGGGCATTGCTCAAGTGTCCACGTAACCGCTAACGGATCATTACGGGGCAAGTCGGGCTACATCGGTTAGTCAACACCAGCTATTAGGGCCACAGATACTTTAACCAAAGTACGGTTTCGCCTCAAGGCTTGTTATGCAGTTCTAGAGATAGTTTGCACCTTAGAAATGTTTAAAGAAGCTACGCATCCATACATAATATAATTAAATTCTCGACGTGCCGTTAGATTTTATAGTTATATATTTTAAGCAACTTATCTCGGAGTCAGGTCAATGTATGTTTTGTGTGAATTTATTTAATATTCTTTAGAGGGTAGTATATGTGATGGTAAACGTCACCTGGTCTATATACAGTCGTGTAATCGCGAATATATGGTTAGTGCTTCGCCAACCTTCTGACCTGAAGGTATCTTATTTCCTGCGATAATGCCTCTGTTACTATTCAAACCGGATTACAGAATATTGTTTGGCGGTAGTACTAAATTTTATTTTTCTTAATATCCAAATTAACTGACCGGATCACGCACCGTTGAAAGTGCCGAATCTGCGCCATCGGCCCGTTAAATGATTGTTTGTGTATATAATTGTAAATTTGTTAAGAGTCTGGTAACATAGAAACAAATTTTGCTGTCGCCAGCAGATGGGAATATAACAAAATAATAATAAAAATAAAAGAGACATTTTGCCCACATCACATATCTAAAACTTATTTCATATATTTTTTCTATTTTTAATGAACGTATTCAACGGTTTATGATTAATGATTTCATCATAAATATCAGAGCAGCCGTTAAATGTTCACTGTAGGAAATGGGATGGCGTTGTGGCAGTCGCATCGCATAGTTTCGCGACGGGAAATGTTGTGCATTCCCACTCTGTTGCATTTCAGCTACGCTGTTTCAGATAAGTATACCATCATCAATCAGTTCTAGTATATCAGTGGCCTCTTATGAACCCTGGTAGAGGGTGAGGTACTATTTAATTCTGCCAGCACATCACAGTCATAAGATTGTACTAATTTCGGCGTAGAAATGCTACGAAAAATTAATAAATATTTTGTTATTACTTTAACGCTAATAACATTAATTATGTGATTTTCCATTGCATATAATTAAAACTTATTTATTGGGTTATTCACGTTCTTAATAAAAACTACTCATTTAAAGGCTTTAAAACTGGGTTTTTATATTATTTATTATTTTATTTTTTAGAATGAAACCTATGTTCTTCCCTAGAATGTGTACTGCAATTCCACCAACATCTATTTACAAGTTGAGTTGTGAAAGAGTAACAAACCAACAGACGTACTTTAGCATGGATTTGAAATTATTAGGTTTATTAGGAGAATATTGTGATCTATCTTATCATCTATTGGAAGTCCACTGGATATAGGCCTCTCCAATAAAGGGCGAACTTTGCCCATAAATACCGCGCTGTCGGTTCTGGTCCCTTAGTCGCCTCTCACGACAACTCGTACAGGGGTGTTATTATTTCACTCTACCGATACCTCTCGGTTTGTTATAAAAATGAATATGCAATACGTTATAAAAATTCAAGAACCTTAAAAAAAGCTTCATCTACTGTACAACGTGATCGTAGATTACAAAATGACCAATTTTAGTGCAAGTATTTTTATGTTAAAAAGTGTGGGATTGAGTGACCCATCAGAGATTGAATTAGCATAAGGCCCACATAGACAGGTACACTGTCACACAAGGCTGGCCTGACTCCCACACGAGTGTCGTAATATTTGCCTACAAACCTTTACTAATGTCGTACATGTTATAAATATATTACTTTATTGAATGTTCAATGTGCTATGCAACTTTATTTAGCTAATTTAACGAGCGGCATTCCTCCTGCGGTATAAATTTGTAGTGTATATTGTAAACATCTAGAGTCCTGTTATGTGAGCTCGCTTAAGATGACCATAATTACGATAATATTGCACCATTATTATAACAGGCGTATTATCTGCCCTTAGGTACCGGTAGAGTAGAATAGTACTTCCCTCTGGACCAAGTGTTCTTAGAGGTGACTAAGGTACCGGAATCGACATATGGCGGTATATCCTTCTGTGATGGTGAACCTCAAATGCATTCGTTGGGAATGGGCAGCTGCATCCGCTTCGTGAAAGCTGAACTCTGCGATCTGCACGGTTAACCAGCTTGGCAATTGTGGACAGTATTCTACCTTTCTTGGGGAGGCCTATATCCAGCAGTGGACTTTCAATGTCTGTAATGACATATCAGGCGTCGGACGTCCACAGCTGGACATATGCTTCCGAACTACACGAACCTGCGATTCTAGTCAGTTCGTCTGTCCACCTTGTGGGTGAACGCCTCACGCTATACTAGCCCGTGCATAGTACCCATTCGAGAACCATTAGAGGAGCGTAAAAGAATACTAAAACAAAATGACGTCCGTTTTTGACCTGACTTAGAGATAATTCGCTTAAAGCACTTGTGTTATGATAATTAAATATATTCTACATCCAGACATAGAATATACACAAATATCATCATATAAATATTTATCCTGAGTGGGGATCGAACACACGACCTTTGGCGCTCATGATAGGATCACTATCTTTTGCGCCATTAGGCCCGTCATGATATATTATTATACATGACTTTTATATTATAAATTATGTAAATTTATATAATGAGATTGCAACTTTTTCGTTGTTTTCAACGAACTCTTCTGTGGCACCAAGTTGAAGACTTTTTGCAGAATAGAAATAATTTGAAATAGAAATACTTTATTAGAAATATAATCGAGAAATACAATATGTATACAACTAGACTATGGTTCTTGTTCATTATGACAAACAAAAAGAGGGTACTGCTTAATAGTAATTAATCCTTAATACTCATGCTTAATTTAACATGTAAGACTAATTTTGCCTTTTCTTTTTTGTTTTTCTATAAGGTATATTTCTGATGGATAGCCAGAACCTGTTTTCGACTTTAACCGCTATCAGTAGTAATTTAATTATAGTCATTATATTCCTGCGGTTCTAGTCGGATTGTCTATCCGTCTTGTGGGTTCTACGCTGTGTTTGCCGGTGGATGCAGGTCATATATAACCGGCCCTATTAGAGATCATTTCAGTTGGCCTATGTCCAGCAGTGACATCCACTTACCTTTACACTATTACTGTGATAATGATATTTGTACTTGTACTGTGCCTAAATGGTCAATATACGAGTATATATTTAGGTATTATATTTGAGATTTCTCTGTTGTCTGATGTTCGTAACGTAAGTGCATAAGACGACTTATCTCGGAGTCAGGTCAACATATGAGATGTGTGCTTACTAGCAGTGCCTGCGACTTCATTCGCATGAATAGTAACTTTGAAGACTATCAGAAAAGAATATTTTCTGATAAATGGATTATTTAATACTGATTTTTTTTCAAATCTTACAAGCGGTTCCTTCGACAAACAAACTCTTTAGTTTTAAAATATTATTATAGATTCTTGAATAATATTTGTTTTTGAATTAATCCTATTATAAGTTTCAATTTGTATTTGTAAAAATTTACGTCTATAATATCAGTTTTTTTTTCAGCCTTAAATATTTATTTAATTATTAGCCTTAAACTGGCAAATTCCAGACATAATGTGTCCCTCTAGATTAGTCTAGATGAAATCATCTGTTTACCGTAACGTTGCTCAATTCGTCCGCGTCTATAAGCGGTATTGAAGTATGAATACTAATCATCACCATTTGATGATATTTAGGCTTGTTCTGTGTCTGGGTGTTAAATATTACATATATTTAAGTAGTATATTTGTGATTCCTCTATTGTCTGGCGTCCGTAACACAAGTGCTTTAAGCGACTTACCACGACGACAGGTCAATATATGAGATGTTATGGGAATTTATTGTAATTATAGAATCCAATTTTAAATTCTCCTGATGTTTTCGTTATTACACACAGCGCGAGTGTCAGAGTGTAATAATTAATGAGAATAATGATGATATGATATAATGGAGTAGGTATGGCCACCGAGTTGCAATGCACGCGGTGTCGTTTACAGGAAGTATAGCTGTTACGACATCCATACCGCTTGTGTCGCCGGCCACTATCCGCCTTCTTTGATTACGAATTTGTATACCTTTATAATGTCTGTACGTATATTTGATATAAGCTTTCCCCGGTTACCAGTTGCCGACTTCATATAGAAACAGAAGTACTCTTTTCATAGAAAAGAGTTTCTAGGAAAACTTTGCACAAATTAAAAAAAATCACTTCAATAACCTAACAGACCTAACAGAAAATATAACATTTGAAATATATGACACGTTATGATTTGAAATAATCTCATATTTAGAAGTACAACAGATAAACTAAGGGTATCTAGTAACTACGCCACGAAGTACCGGCAGAGTAGAATAATCCCTCTTGTATCAGGTGTCGTAAGAAGCGGCTAAGTTACTAGATCAAACAAATGGCGATGTATCCTTCCAAATCAGTGTAGCTTAAATGCACAGGGCGGGGATAGGTAGCAACATCCCCATCGCGTACGCTGGTGTCACTTATGGGCAAATTTCCCTCTTACTTGGGGAGGCCTGTATCCGATGGTGCATTTCCAATGGCTGATATGATGATCATTTAGTAACACCTAGTTCTTGGAAAACATTGAGAAATGTTTTTTTATGTTTATCGCCTCTAGCCGAGAATCAAATCAGCAGTCGTTATCGTCTAAGGCCACCCATTATATCAACTAAACCCAAATGAAATTAAACGTACAATAATATAAAAAAAGAACACTTATGATGTTGATGCTGCTCAGATCATGTGACAATATAGTGAACTCGTAGCGTAAACACGAGTACAAAAGCGAGTGTAAATTCCATCGTAATCGGATGTGGCAGGCTAACCGGACGCACGTCCGGCGTCCGGCGTCCGCGCCGTCCGGCCGGACACAGCGCAGATAATAACGCGCCCGCGCATCCGCGGGTATGGTTGTCTCTATTCACATCCACTATTGGCTCCTTTAGTATTAAGTTTAAAGGAAATTGGTACTAGAACGGCAGGTGATGATAATCGTCTGCGTAGACTATAAATGCTCGTGTCGAGGTAGCCCTTATACAAACGACCTCTGTTTAAATACCTCACTCTCATCTACTTCTACCGCCATATAGAAGAATTTGCAGTGCTGTGTTTCGGTTTGAAGAGTAAGAAAGGTAGTAAAATTGCTGAGTATTGTGACATAACATCTTCAAGTCACACGGAGGGCAACGACCTAGTGATAACCTTGTGATATTACTAGCGTCTATAGGCTGCAGTGACGCTCACTATCACGCGGACTGTACATATTTGTCAACCTGGTCTAATACAATAAAACGAAATTCCTCTATCTCTTATACCCTTAAAATGATACTAGACGAGATACTTCAGTTAATGTATTCGGGTACGCTATGGATGGAAGATAAGAATATGCCTGAAATACCTGCTTCTTCAGCAGCTCTCCGTGACATATTATATCTACCCAGCATACGGATTAGCATCGGAGATAGAGTTATGCAACATTCGAATTCATGCAGTGCAGTCAGGTGATATCTTCGATAAATTATTAGGTAGTAATATCTACCTACGCAATCTAAGTTTACTGCTCGCAATATAGCCGTCGTTCAGCATATATTGTACTGAAGATATTAAAAAGTTTGACGTTATTAATACCAGGTTTCTACTTAATAATGGTAGCTTGACTGTGGAGAAGTGTTTTCATTCACGTGCTGCCCTGGACTGTGGATAATATTTATTAAATTTCACATTCGATAGTGTTCCTATCTTGAGCGCCAAGGATCGTGAGTTCGATCCCCACCCAGGACAAATATTTATCATATGAAAATCTAGGTGTCAAACATTATAACATTATATTTGCATTATATTTGTAACGCAAGTGCTTTAAGCTACTTATTACGGACTCAAAATCAATGTACTTTTTTACACCAAATCGACAAACAAGCATGATAGTAAGCGTCACTGCATCTGCCTATAGACTCTCTTCTCTTCTAGAGATATTATGATACATTACCCAGTAAATAGAATAGTGCTTCTCACTGTACCAGGTGGCGTAAGAGGCGACTAAGGTGTCGAAACCGACTGATAGCGGAATATCCATCCGGAACGGTGCGACACAAACACAGGGCGGGTATGGGCAGCAGCATTCCCGTCGCGAAAGCTACGCTCTACGATTGCCAACATGCTTGTCCAGTGCGTCAATAATGGGAAAAAAACCTCCTTTCTTGGACAGGCCTATGTCCAGCGGTGGACTTTCAATGGCTGGTATAATGATGATGATGATGACCTATGAATTTCACTGCCTCTCTCACTTTTCAAACCGGAACACAACAATGCTATTTAGCGGTAGAAATAGGTTTCATTGAAAGTTGCAAAATATTTTTATTAGATTCCATTTTGTTTCGGAAATTAATAACAATTACTTTTTAAATAAATTGGCACATATCATTATTCTGATAACCCTGGCCGGTTACAAAATACTCTCAGTTCGAGTTATCTGAAATTATCGTGTTGTTTGAATGGGCATGTCTACGGAAATATGATTGACAATCTACGGCTTGTATCGCTATTTAATTTCGATCAAATATATAATTTGCTGCATTTGTAGGTTCTAAATAACGTACCAATACGATTGGCCCATTAGTGGAATACGGCATATGGCAAGATCAAAGACAAAACCCTGTCTAGAGTCATACGATTACGTATATCGAAATAAAATAAATATAAAACGCGTCAATCTATTTGAACGATATGTCCTTAAAAACTACTTTATACATTTTCATACGGCTTTCGTTATTATATTTTACAAGAATATAAAAATATTCTTGTATAATAGTTTAAATATACATTTTATTAATGTTTCGTGAGAATAATCTCAAGTACATAGACTTATCAAAATAATCGGGACAAATACCACGCCGGTATGTATCGTCGTGAATTGCAAGAACAAATGGGAGCCGTTTCCAAAAAAACCCCTGCTTTGCTGTCTGTGGAACCATATTTAGAGAGAAACTTTCTTCCAAACATGAATGCACATAAAGCCTCTGTATACGTTGAGATATTAAAAGAAAAACTTTCTTCCAAACATGTCCAAGTGAACGCTTATAGAACCTTTGTATACTTTGAGACATTTAGTAAAAATCTTTCACCTAGCATATCAAAGTGAAGGCACGAAGAGCCTTTGTGAATGTTGTAACATTAAGAGAAAAACTCTTTTCCAAACATATTCAAGTGAACGCATATAGAATCTTTGTATACGAGAAAAACTATCTTCCAAACATGTTCAAGTGAAATATTTAGGGCGACAATCAGAGCTGTGTAAGCGATGAAACTCCCATGAGTGAATAATTTGATTTACATTTCAGTTTCCCCATAACTAAGTTTAAACCAATAGGTCAGACTATACCCAGCGCAACGCCTACGTGCGACGCGTAAATGGCACCAGTTCAGCGATCGATTGCTCCAAAATCTGCCGGTAAAGGACTGAGCCGAAACGGGTAGAGCCCTGTAAGCCAGCCACGATGCACTTTCTAAGATTGTATGACTGACACTATTACATTGTGCATTGACGGGCCCGATGGCGCAGATGGTAGTAATCCCATCTTGTGCGTCAAGGGTCGTGGGTTCGATTCCCACTCAGAGCAAATATTTTTATGATGATATTTGTTATTGCTCTGTGTCTGGGTGTTAAATATTCAAGTAGTATATTTGAGGTGCCTCTGTTGTATGGCGTCCGTAACACAAGTGCTTTAAGCGACTTACCACGGAGTTAGATCAATGTATGAGATGTTGCGGGAATTTATTTATTTGTTCTTTAAAATAGGCATGCGTCCTCACAAACTTTCGCGTTAATAATTAGTATTATTTGAATTATACTATAAAACTGACAGCAATTTACTTTTAAGCTTAAATAAGAAATATTTATCAATATTACAGCCAATGGATGTAGGCCTCCCCGAGAAAGTTGGAATTTCGCCCATAATTGCCGCGCTGGGCAAGCGTGTTCGCAATCCCAGAGCGCAGCTTTACCGACGGAGATGCTATTGCCCATCCGCACCCAGTGAATTTGGTAACGGGGGAGCTGTTAGTCTCCTCTGCCGGTAACTACAGCTTCGTGTGTACTCACAGCAGTGTACTTATCTTGTGCGCCAAAGGTCGTGGGTTCCACCCCCCCCCCTCTCCAGAACAAATAATTGTATGATAAATGATTGTGTTAGTTCCTTGTATTGGTATTAATTACGTTATTAAGTATTCAATTTCTGATGTCTGTAAGTACTTTAAGAGATTAATCTCAGATCCAGATTAGTGTATGTCGAGTGAATTTATTTATTATTACAAGTCCCATCAAAGTTAATTCTCTTGTACGGGGCACATCGCAGAACAGAGGAATGAATACTGAAGAGATCCGATGACTATTTTCCGATTTAAAGATTGAGTGAGGCACTGAAATCATGTCGTATGAAAAATTAAACCCTAAGGTCACAAGGTCGTCTACGCCAACTATTAACATTCAAAGCAAGCTTACAGTAAAAAATCTGAACTATATAAAACCGTGGCAGTTTTAAGCAAAAAATAATAAGGTTACAATATAAACACGTAACAGTGTTGAAACCAAGCAGCTGACAGAGTGCCAGTTCATTCATGCAACGCCCACACACCCCAAGCCGGAGCCTCGTCGACTATGCTCTAGTGTTTCCCAACGACAATAAAAACTTGCTTAACAGGCTTTTACTTATTATTTTATGGTTCAGAATCGTTATTGTCAAATTTATTCAGCGGAATTTCATTAATGAGAGATAAGAATTGGTTTGCGAATTTATTGATTAACAAAATTCTTACTTATTTCTTCTGACATGCTTGTATCTGTCAATATTTATAGACGGACTCATCGGCGCAAATGGTAGTGATCCTATTGTTTGCGCCAAGGGTCGTAGATTCGATCCCCGCTTAGGTCACAGGTGTACATAACACTCAGACACAGAACGAACACAAATATTTATCAGATAAAGATTTGTCCTGGGTGAAGATCGTACCCACGACCTTCATACATAAGATAGGATCACTATCCCCCTGCCACCATCTGCACCATCGAGCCGAGATGTATTTATTCCCTATTAGTATATAATATTACTAACTAAGTCTAAGTTAGCAAAAAAAGATGCATGAACGATCGTGTTATCGCAAGTATATCAGTATCGCATTGATTTCTGCTTTTCGATATATCACATTACCCAGTAATTTCACTGCCTCTCACACCCTTCAAACCTGAACACAGTTATTCGAAAACTGCTACGGCGTTAAAAAATATGTGAGAGTAATGTGCAGGTCCAATGCGAGAGACCTTTTTATGAGATGTCCTAAGAATTAAAGCAATTTTGGTCATACTAGCAGAATAATAAATACTAAAAGTTAGCTAAATTACTCCATACAACACCAGCTTGAACAAAATTGTATTTTCTATGATTTCATTTTCATATTGCTGTTCAACAAGCTGTTTATTTGGAAATACAAACGACACTTCAATATTATTTATGTTTTTAGAAATATTTTTACAAATCAGTTTGTAAACGTCTGCAAACTTACGTAAGCTGCGCCGAAATGCTTTGTTTTCAATATGAATTCAGTAATGAATATAAAAGCAATGACGTAAGCAAAGAAGTCACGCGTCATCAGGCCAGGACCCTGAATGTGCGACAGAGTAGCAGTGTTTGGCTCGGATCGTAAATCTGATTATGCAAATACCCTTGATAACGTAATTTCCTTTCCAACATCGTGAATGAACCGTTAGGGGTGAATGGGGTTAGGTGGGGATTGAGTTACCCTACACCACCCCTCCCCATCCCGCGCACCTCAAGTTCTAGGTCCGTAGACTTGAAGCGAGCGAGCGAGCTTCATCAAGATATTTATGATATTACGGAATTATTAAACGAAAACAAATTGTTTTTTCTTCACAATATCTAAGCTGATTCCTTTGTAGCATTTTTTTTGTGTTTGATTGTTCTTTTTTTCAAATAAGCATGCAGTTTGCGTGATGAGTGTCTCCGCAGCCTATAGACGCTGGTAAGAATATTACAATTGCTTTGCCAACCTTATAGCTTGAAGATATTATGTCACACTACCCAATACTTTTGGCAGTCGTAGTTTTACATAGACTTTCTTATGTCTATATGTCCACATGTCTTATTACAAGCTTTATATCTTCAGAGAAAAGAATACACAAAGATAATTTGGAATCATAAAATATGACTTCAATATAAAATGACGACAATAGCCTTTGTTCAATTATTCAAAGCGATGAGGTAAATCGCGCCCGAAGATTATTTTCCACAGGAAGTGTTCACAGTTATTTGCAAATAGCTGTTACATAAAACATACTATTGTAATGACTGCTTGATACTTTGTAAGAAACGTTCAGGAGACCAGGACATCAACCTTTGATGAACTGTGTTGATTCAGTAAAAGAAATTATGCAGTCACTCTCTGCATCTGAATTTTATTTTTCGCTTCAACAACGTCATCGGTTTACGTAAACCCTCGAGCAAATGCAAAAAAGTATTCCGTGCAGTCTGAACAACCTAAACTAAACAGAGCTATTAAAACCCCCTTTAGTCTATTTACGCATGATATTGAGATTGTCTATTGTATAATAAGTTCAGGCAAAGGAGCAAAATCAATTTAAAATTCCAATTCGGAATAATGAATTTGTCTTGAAGTAAATCTTTTTCCAAGATCTACTCTGAACAATACAATAAGTAGAAAATGTACAGTACTTCAGTTAATACTTAATATATTTTTGCATATCTATCGATAATCCACAACCGTCTTCGATTAAACATCATCTGGCAGTGCGTAGAATCACAACGAAGCTCGGAGATAATATTAAGCGCAGAATACAATCTAATTAGTCTTGCTGTAGACTAGCAACAGCCCGCGTTGGCGCAATTGAATCGACTTGTCGCTCCTCGCCGAGTTGAACAATTGTTGCAAACACTAGCGAGTCAGACGGGTCACTCTGTCCTAAGCAACAATGCACGCAGCTGAACGAAACGTGATGTACTAAAAACTCTTAGACTCAACATTTCACTCAACTAGTAAATGGCAAACTGCGAAACCATGCAACGGCGTTAAAAATAGAATATGTTCATATATTTAATCAGTGAGCTTCACATTGGTAACTATTCGGGGTCAATGACTACCGTTACATTTCTATGAAACTAACTTACGCACATTTATGCAAAAGTAAATATACGCTGGCGAATTTTTTCCGTAAAATTCTTTAGGTTAATTTATTAAGTTTAAATCCGCCCCCTATGTAGTTCTAATTATCCCAAGGGATGAAAAGTATTATATGTTCTAACCTGAAGTATACAATATAGAGTTAAAGCTTCACATGCTATTTATTGACTAATCCATAAAAGCGTAACTGACAGGCAGACATAGTAACTATCGTCATCATGATATAAGTATACAATACGTAAGCTTATTTATAAGATAGACATACCGCCATCCGTTCTGGTACCTTGGTCGCCTCTTACGACACTTGGTACACAGGAAGGTACTATTCTACTCTGCCTATACCTTACGGCAATTTTAGGGTCTTAGACAAACTAAATTTATATTTTCGGTGATATTACCACCTTCTAAAATGAAACTAGGACCAAAGAGAATGCTAAATAAAGTGAATAAAATAAATATTATTCAATGTCTTTAAAAACGTATACGATAATAAAAATATTTAGATTAAAATAATATAGCCATTTATGATGTCCGACGTTAGTGTTCGATTGTGAAGTGCACTAAGAGCACGTGCTTCATGGGATAGGTAAAAAACTGACAGGCTACTGAGGCCAAGTAATCTGTGCCTCATGATACGAGCCGACGCTACTACTACGTTGATCCGTCGAAGGGTGGGTGCGGTGCGTGGGAGAGCGTGGGCAGCGCGTGGGCGCCCGGTCTCCACCATACCTACTCGGAATGTTTTCGCATTTCGGCAATTAATGTGCGTGTGCCGCTGTGACGTCATCGCCTTTCTTATAACCACTTCTGCCGAAGCAATAAGCCAAGCCTGCTAGATTGGGCCCGGTTGACCTTTGCTTTGAGATTATCGTTCACCTCGGCATGTTAATTGCATAACGGCGATTAATAAATTAAAGGCGGGTCAACCATTTCTAAATTCATTAATAATCATTTAATAGTTTAGATAAGTTATTTAAAATATTTCTCTACGTCTGAAGAGTAAAATTATTTGCGGCATCTAGCTATACCAAGATATAACTAACTAAAGAAATATACTATGTCCTTTTTATTGCTTTATAAATCAATCTTGTATTATATCGAAAACTAAATAAATAGACAGCACATTTCCTTAGCTAAGCTCTGGTGAAATTTACGCTGAGTACCGAGTCTTAGAGACTGTCGAGTCCGCTCGGCTGGCTCCGGCTGCGGTCGATTCTGCTCGTGCGTAGTTCAAAGATAAACAGCATGGAGCCTTAAAGTACCTTAGTATAGAAACATTTACATAGGAATTTTTATCATCATCACAGCAGCCGTAAAACGACTACTGCTGGACATAGGCCTCCCCAATAAAGGGATCCCCCGTAGCTTTGAGACGGGATTGCTGATACCCATCCCCGTCCTGTGCATATGAGCTACACTGTTTTGGATACTGTAGTCGCTCCACTTAGAAAAGGGGGAGTTACTATTTTACTCTACCGGTACCTCACGGTCTCACGGCGTAGGAATTAAAAATCTATTTAATTCTTAATTTCAAACACATTTATTGATGAATATTAAAATAACGAATATTAAATATAGAAGCATTATTTAAGTAGGTACGTACATGATGCCATTAACTTTCGCAAACATTAACAAAAGCAGAATATGTTGTTTTTTGTAGGTATACTATTAATAGCTACCTAAAAGAAGGTAAATAATAAAAATAGTTAGAACTGAGATAGTAGATGCGATTTCAGAACGATTTTCAAAATATAGCTGAGCTAATTTAAAAGTAAATATAACACAGGGTTTTTCAAAAAAGGATTAAATAGATTTTTATAGAGACGGCAACGCGCATTTTATATACCTGGTATTATATCTGTGCACAGGCTAATATATCTAACGGTATGTATGTTCCCTAATATTGTGGTATTAAAATGTCGACCTATCACATTACCCAGTACTTCACTACTTCTCATCCTTTAAACTGTATGACAGCAATACGATGAAGCTTTTTTGGTGACAGAATTAATGAAAAGTAAGATACTAAAGTAGCAAGTCAAATCATCATATCATAATTAAAACTGTTAAATATATGTCTACGTATGAAGACAGCAGTTTTGAAGAGTGAGTTAGGTTGTCAAGGAGTAGATAGAAATGCAATGAGCGCCACTCACGATTTGAACACATAGTATTTATATAATTTAGACAAACACAAATATAATAAGCATTCTCAAATATTCAGGCTGTTTTTTGTAGTTTACCTCAATTATCAGTAATATTTATTAAGAAAATTTTTAAGAGCCTACCCTAACTACATTATTTTTCTTCTAATACTAATTAAATAAAGAATTCTGTACTAAATTATAAATAAAAGTTCTATTAAAATCCTTCTAACATAATATACTGTCGTTGTGTACACTGTAGTAGCACACTCGGCTCTGCTCGGGCGCGATCGGCAGCGCGCGCGCCGCTCGGCCGCTGGCGGGAAACAGGAAGTGGACTAACCGCGCGCTTCCGCTCCCATTCGCGCTCGCTCGCCGGACGCGCGCTGTTTCATTCACTACTCTTGTTTTTAACATCTGACAATCCGAGAACATGTTAGAAATTTAAATATTTTAACTCAATATAAACTTACAATACATATACTTTAGGGACATAAATGTAGCACCCGATAAACGCTTGATGCTTAAATAAAAGTGATCATGATTTCAATGCCTCACACTCGTCTACTTAATGAAATCAAAGTTAATAGATTTAAATTATTAAAACTGTGGTCGTCATATAAAGCCCTTAGGACCTTATCGGGAGCTATTGGAAGACAGATTTTCGAGTATAAAGATACATAACCTGATTTATTGTAAAGAGAGAGATCAATATACATGTCTCGAAATCATTAGTAATGTAAGCAAATAAAAATATGCCTCAATCACATAGATTCATTAAAAACTAAGAAGACTCAGTAACTTATATAGCGTTTGTAAAAAAAAGTCCAAACGTACGCGTACCTATTGAAAGCTTCAACATTCACAATTAATAACAAAAGTTATAAAAGACCTATTTCGCCACTTATAAAGTTACAAAACATTGAGGGGAAGGCCACCATTAACCAAAGCCAGCATTTGCATAAGTAAATAGAGAGGCATGTCAGTAAATTAATAATTTCCTTTTTTAGAAATTCCCAAGCCGGGGTAAAAAACAAGAAATGCATCTTTCAAAAACAAGATGCTAAGACGAAAAACCAACAACCCCGTTTCCGTCTGCCCACATGGCACGTGGGACCATGTCAAACATTTATTATTCTCCACACATTTATTACCATACTAACGTATCACCATAGAGTTATGTAAGTCTAGTCATTACCATAGACTCGTCTCTCACTATGGTACAGGAAACGAAACACTTAGTCGAAGTGTAACCAAGATATGTTTCTATGCTTCAGCTACCGGAGCTTTATTTGAAACTTTGTATGTTATCAGAGCTAATATACAGATACTATATACAGATGTACGGGCAGAAGTTTTTTACCTAAAGTGAATGATTCTTTCAAGTATGATTTCTCCGAAAACCTTGTAGGGAGTAGAACGTCGGGCGAGTGTTTTCTAAGTTGTCTTTAGCTACTTCAGTATTCTTCTAATCTCAGTTATTTAAAACTGTACCGTTATCCTTTCAGAAACAGAGTGTTGATTGCAAAAGAAAACAGCTTTCTTTTTTGGTGTTTGGTCGTTTATGAAGGTCATCAATATTGATATTGTTAAAGGTAAAAATTAAACAAACGTCATTAGAAAATTTTGATATCCATTTAATAAATATATCTTTGATAAAGTGCTAATTGAAAAACTATTATAAGATAATAAAATGTTTGAATAAGGCAAATTTAACTCTATTATTGTAAGTAAAAACAAAATAACTGTTAGATATTTCTGTGTGTAATAAGCACAAACTGAACATACCTGGTAAGAAATAATTTAATATCCAAAAATAAAGCACAAGAGTATTTGAATTAACTTGCTTTATAAACATCTAGGATAGCTTTATTAACGGTCACGAGGGGTCCGTGACGTCACGCACGGAGCGTCATGGAGGTGGGCGGGAGCAGGAGGGGGAGTAGGAGGCCGGCTGAATAGGGTGGGGGTAGGTGGCACATGATAGCTCAATGAAAGTTGAGAGTTCTTGTTACGTCACAAATCCGCAACTCTACGTCGCCACCTTTCGAAACAACGTGATCCCTAACTCGGCGCAGTAAATGTCATTTTGGTAAAGTTATTGTTTTGGAAATGGCGCGATTTCGTGGCGTTCGTAAATAGTAGCGAGGATTAGGCGAGACAGTTTGACCTTAACAGACAAAGGGACGGGTTTTGATATATTCTCCACTGGATAATATTTATATATTCCCGAGTGTTCATAATATACAAATTTAGTTCTATTATTACCGGTCAACGTTTTAACAGGTTAATCCTGGCAAAAATATTTAATCCTTGAATAAGTAAAATTCTACTTGAATCTTACGTCTTTCTTGTTTTCATGGAAATTAAATCATGTTTTACTTTTTTTGCTATCAGTCCAATGTAAATTCATTGAAAAATAATTAATTCAATTAATTATAGTCCTAATGTATAAGTATCATATCCGATTACCATAAGTTAAATATTTTTGATATAAAAACAAGAAACTGTTAACACCATTACAGCTTTTATTATTCTTGTGACGGAACTAAAAATAGTAGCATCTATTGTAACGAGGTGGAAGCACGAAAATTGTGAGTTGTAGCAAGCGGTGGCTCCATTGATGTCGGCGGAAACATCAATGAATGAACCCGACTTCATTCTTATAACACTTCCGCTAGCTATCCTTGTCACGCACCCCCGATCCGCGGCCGCGAGACAGAGCGCGCAATATATTCGCTACTCGTGTTGCAATCAAAACAATTGATTGTGAAAGTGGAGCTGTTAGATTGCTGAAGGAACTACTAAAACGTTGGGGTTAGCTATTTTTTTGGTATCAGTACTTTTTTGTGTAACGTGCAAGTTCATACTTTGCTATATACTTCAATATTAGAAATTGTGTCTGTTTGTACGCTTTCACGGCTTAATCAGAGAACGGATTTTTAAAAAAATTTGGCATGTTTGTAGCTTACACTCTTGATTCTCGTAGATCAAGAGAGAGAGAATCAAAATCATCAGAGATGTTGATTATTTTTTTATATATATTTTTTAATTTGAGTTAGTAACTGGATACTTTATTTTTTTCTTTAGAACACAACATCATGTCCACAAATATAATTGCTTACATCCTTCAGTTTTAATAAACAATTACCAACAGACCGTGTCAAACGCAAAAAAATGTCCCTAAAAGAAACATAAGAAGGAAATAATAATTGAACAAGCGAACAGGGAACATACGTATCCGGCGGCAGGGCCGGAAGTAACGCCATATTGGCTTGCACCGGAAGTGACGCGCCCTTTCTTTCCCTCCGCCTGCGCGCACGCACTCAAGCCATTCACGACGCCGTGGGAAACCCGCCCGGAACTGCCCGCGCCGATTCATGAATGAATATAAACCGAACATTAGGTGATGTCTGTTGTTTAAATAAGAATAATGTCTGCCGCTAATGATTCTATATTCGGTCGGGTAGCCTCAGCTGAGGACTGAGACTGAATGGACGAGGGGAGGTATTTTTACGTGACGCCTGCGCGTTTCTCATGCTATTTTTATTGCTTGGATTACCAGGGTGACGATTTGGGGCCGCTGAAAGACTTTACCAACTAATCGCACTTGACATTAATTGACAACACAGTTTTTGGTGTAATTCTCAAAATAAATGCCCGTGAGTGTGTTTGTTTTTGTCAATTTTATAATTACAAATGATATAGCAGGTATTTTTGTTTGTAATCAACTGGAAAACCGATTTTGTTTAGTTTTAGCAGAATACCTTGAACTCTATCTAGGAATAGACATCTAATAATTTCCAAGATCTAATGGCACTTGATACAAAGAGAAGTCCAAAGGAATGTAGTAGCGGGCAACGCTAGTAGAAACTAGATAGAGAAGATTTGTATTTTTGTGAGTTAGTAACAAATTTACTCAAAATTTTTCTTGATTTGTTATTTAATGAAAGACAAAGTATCAAATTCGATCATTAAGATCAGTATCTCCGGTTAAACACTAAAACATAGAGAGTTATTTTCGAACGCCTCCTAAAGGGTACCTTTACGCAGGGTACTTTTTCACAAAACTACGTGTACATATTATCTAAATCAACATAATAAGAATTAAAAAACATAAAGATTTTTCCTGCTTTAAAGTATCAGCAATTATACCAACGCTAAAATCAAACGATAATACAAAAATCCACATATCTGTGGTTATTAAAACGAACGTTAAATTCTACTTCATAAATGTATTTACTACTACAAACAACCTCATAAACTATCATCTGCCTATATAATGTTAGGAGTTATCGCACACACTGGATAGCGTTTATCAATGGAGTTATGAATGAAGCATGCATAGATAAAGCTGTGTTTGCAACACAAACATAATCACGTTCGAAGTCATTAGGCTTATCTTTAATTAATGCAATATTAGGGGAGACTATTAAGCAATCGGTATCGCCAGAGACGTCTTTTGACTGAGAAAAAATAAGAAATTACACTTTGACGGCTTAAAAACGCAGTTTACTTACCTTTTTACATTTAATTACATTTTTTGCTCGACGTTTCAGTTGCCTTTAAGCAAAAACTTGTGGTTAAAACGAGAATATATACCACAGGGTAACGTATAAATGTAAAAAGTTAAATGAATCGCCAAATGAAGCGATTAAAAGAGTAGTTTTATTATTAGGACGGAAAACATAAATGTTAGAAATTATTACAAAATAGAAAGATCTGTATACCAATTTGTAACTAGCGATGACTTATGGAAATGATAGCCAACTCAAAGTGCCCAACGAGCTATGAAGAGGACAATGTTGCAAGTATCGTTTCGAATCAGGTGATCTTTTATGTTATTAAGTCAGCAAACAATCATACGGCCCGCTTGATGATAAACGTGACCGCAACTCGTATCATCACAAAGATATCACTGGTGTGTCACCAAACTTGTGAACTGAAGATACAATGTCACATCTACCCAATTATTCACCACTTAACCCTTCAAACCGGAACAAAGCAATGCAAACACATTTATTTGGCAGATAAAATAGGTACCAATGCAGACGACCTTTGTAATCCGGTCTACCTTTAGAACCAAATGTTAAAACCCAGAAGTTTAGAAATAGGTGAGTGAGTCACCAATGCAGCCTTTTGTATGAGGTCTATCTTATGTAAGATCTTATCTGCAAGTTAAGTTATATCAATGAAATAAGATTGTCGTATTTTTTTTTATTATATAAGTTTCCTAAGCCAGACAGGCCCGTATAAGGTCCTCCTCAAATTATATTGGTTGACAATGAAAATACCAAAGATAAATAAACGGCGTTTTAAAGCAGTAAAAAAAAGTTTGATAAAAGAAAAAAAAATTGCTTATGGTAATATAAAATACTAAACATAACAAACAAGATTTAATGAATGAAAACATTTACGAATCCAACGTACATTATTTAAATTTCTTTTAGGTTTTGGATCATCTTTTGTATCGTGCATGTTACTGAATACACTTATGCTTGCAAGTTCGTAGTCGATTCATTGTATTGAAGGGTGTACTATTTGGTTGTAAGGGAGATTGATAAAATCGCGCCGTTGTGAATGGGGCATGTGGCAGACCAGGTGTGCCGGCAGCTTGCAAACTGAGTTATGAGAGACGGTGAACCACCTGCGCGGTAGTAGCACTGTTCTAGATTAAGGTTTTACATTTTATTTAACTAATAGCAGGACTCCGCGGTTTTACTCACAAAGTTCCCGTTACCATAAATATTCAGGGATAAAACATAGCATATATTACTTGACAATAATGTAGCTTGCATTGGTAATTTTTTTTTAATTCAGTCGAGTACTTTATGAGTTTATTTGTTACAAACGCAATATAATATAAATCGAGCTTCGATACATTAAATTTTAGGTGTTTATAGTTTGATTTTATGAAATATAATAAGCTTATGTTACTCGTAAAAGAAGTAGCTTTCTAATGGTAAAATAATGATTTAAATTGGCTGCATAGATTTTGAGTTAAATCGTAAGAGGCAAACAAACAAACAAATATTTCCTTTTTATAATATTAGAATGGGTCTTCGCTGAATAAAATTATTTCGAAGCCTTTTCCCCGGTAAAATATCAGCAAACAAACTCTTTACATTTTGCCTAGCTTTATGTAGGTCTGTCTTGGGGCTAATAACGCAGTTTACATATATCCATGCGTATTTATATAATACTTTTAAGTTGTTTTGGAATGCATTTGAAAGTATAACAAGAGGCTTCTCTTCAAGATCGAAGGGGCTGGAAAATAAAACTTATGAAACTGTGGAACAAATCCATTTTAATAAATTTACTGTTACGTGGTCGAAGCCGCGGGCGCTAGTTAGTTCTAAAATAAATATGAACAAGTACTATTATAAAATATAGTAATCTATTTTACTCTTCGGTAATTATTGCACTAGGTACATTAACAATGGAATGTCGATTGATATATTTCGCCGTGAGATCCAGATATATTTATAATTTATTGATTAGAGTGGGTACAACAAATTTTTAAGGCTAAAAACGCTTTATAATTTTACACTATAAGAAATTTTGCTTTTAATACATTATAGAGCTTTAGGTACGATAAATAAGTAATGATGAGTTATTTAGTATCATAGTGCGCATCGGACCAACTTAACAAATGTCTAGTATGCGGATAGCAGCTAAAGCAATCCTGCGGTTCTTCTCAGATCGTCTCTCCACCTCTGCATTAATTGTTATAAGCTTGTAAGAAATATTAGATTTTTCTATCTGAATTACAAAATTATATATTATAATAATAGGTGAACCTCATACAAAAGGTCGTCTGCATTGGTACCTCACTCTCACTTATTTCTTCCGCCAAATAGCAGTGTTCGCATCACTCCGGTCTGTAGGGTGAGAGAAGCAGTGAATTTACTGGGTAATGTGGCTTAATATCTTCAAGGCACATGGTTGATAACGGGATTACGATATTTCGAGCGTCTATAGGATGCAGTGACTGACGCTTACTATCAAGGGGGCTCATAAAACAAAAATCTATAATTTCTGAAAAAATGCACGCAGAAATAGTTAACGTTTTGGTATAGTCTTAATTACGGTAGGTGAAGTTCTATCTAAGCCTAAATATTTTCTGCCTAATATTCGTCGTTTAAGCAGTGTTTTACATAAATAATAGAGAAATAGCCTTTTTTTACTATTACTCATCCTACTTACACTACAACATATACGCGAAAGTTTGTATGTATGGATGTTCGTTACTCTTTCACGTCGGAACGACTTGATAAGTCGGAAGAATTAATCCAAATTTTTGATAGACTGTTGAAATAAAAAATACAAATTTTTACCCCGATAACACGTTTCCGCAAGATAGATTTGTCATTTTATTTTTATAAATTTTTTGTTTAGCTGTCTAGAGATCATCATAGACTTCTTCCCTGTATAACTAAAATTCCCCTGGAGTCATATTTAAATTAAAGACTAGGCGGACATAGTCGCGGGTGGAAATCTCGTGAACTATATCTATTTATAAAGAAAGAAATAAGAACAACTGGAATGGTCGAAAATCTTAACTATTGGCTACATGAATACAACTAATCGTAAACAGACACACTATGTTTTCTATACTTTATACCAGACATTAGCCTTGCAAGTGTCTGGTTCCCAGGCGTTATTTCCCATGTCTTCAGCTTTACGTTAGCCAGTTGCTTTCCAATTACACGGGTAGTGAACATATGTCGTTGAACTAAGTTGCCTCAATGGAAAGGCACTATTGATAAGTTCCTTTATGAATGGAGGACCCCATTATGTTACTCGCCAGGTGTGGGTTTAGTATGAATAATATTCAATGAAACTGTTTAGATAATAGGTACTACTTTAACTAGACAAACAAGTTCCTAATCAGTTAAGGTGTTTACTTTACTTTTTGAATTTAAAAGATCATAAACCCGTTAATGAAACTTTTTTAGACACAGCTTCCTCTTTTGTGTTTTATAAATTCCAATTATGAGAAAATGTAAGCAACCAAAAGTATTTGTTCACATAAACGAAATGCCAACGTTTCGTTTCTCATTAAAATTTTATCGTGCCATATGCCGTTGAATTAAGGTGCATGAATGGAGACGGGCAATTGATAAAATTCAGCCTTTGTGAATGGCGGGCTGCGGAGCGGCAGGTGCGCGGCGAAATGTTGCCAATGGCCGGAATGCTCGACGGCTGTAACAGCGCGCACGTTGCTCAGATCTGCGAGATAACACCCACTTGTATTAGAAAACCTACCCGATACTGATCCACTTATACCGATCAGTAATCTACTTATAAGATCTATTAGTTTACATACATATGCATTTTTTCTTAAAACCATCAATTCGCTAACGGAACCTCAACAGAAATAGTTCTAACTGCGCTCCATAGGAAGAAAAAGTGGTACAGAGGAGCCATTAATACGATAGAGACATCTCTGGCCACTAGAACTTGTAACGTGCGATCCACTCTCGCCACTGGCGAGTCGAGTATGAACTTTTATTTTTACTTGACGCAAACTTAAATTAATTAGTGCCCGTCATTTAATCTGAGGAGCAGGCTGGTAGGTGGGTGCGCGTTCCCACGCTGCGCCCGCGCCGCCGGAAACGTCCCGCGCCCCCGCAACCTCCTCGCCCCGCGCGACCCCCGCGCCCCGCGCCGTCGCCCGCGCGCTAAGTCCCGCGCGCAGCCGTCGCTCACGCATCGTCCGCCTCCTACAAAACTCAAAAATCACCTCATTCAGCTGCGAAACGAAACCAAAGACACGTATGGCGAATCTATTCATAGCGCACCGCCTTTGTCATTATGTCTCAATTGCACTTCCTTCCGTTCAGTTTGTTTGGCGTGGGCTCGTTTCCGCTCGCCGCGTTACTGTAAACTTACCCACAAAAGCGACTTTGTTGGAGAATAATGCTACACTATAATACTCCGGAAGGAAATTAGTTAGCAATATTCAAACTATTAACGGATAACAAAAGACCTGCCTTCGGCTTACTGCCTCATTTCCAAGTTTTGCGAGTTTACGTGATAACACAAAAGCTTTCGGTGGACATTGTAAAAATATTACCTTAGTCCGGAAACAGAATAAGAGAGTTATAGTGCAGCGTGAAATCTATTGTTATACAAGTTTGGCGACTCTTGTTAACTTTGTTCTTGTGTCAGTGGTGATTACTAAAACTTAATTTATAAATAATTAGTGAAAAAGCTGTAACCTGATGTAGCTGTAAAAGATATGATATCCAGGATGTAGGTATAATATCCACCAATGCGTTGTTTAAGAATGTACTAACTAGTTGTTTAAAAGAAAGTATTATCACATGATGTTTACCTACATATTGATTAAACAATATGTTATAGAGCAACCTTCACAAATATGTCAAAATGTTTTTGTTAAAATTATTTTTAACAACTTTTGGGGAGGACTGTCGTCTGGCGCTTGATAAGATAATGACGTTGATAAAATTATCAAGGTCACGTAGGTATGTTAAATTAATCTTTGAAACTAGAGAACTAGATATAAAAACTGTCACTTTTTCCAATTGTGATCATTAGTACATTGCCATTGTACATCGTATTTTTTTGTTACCCACAGATCTGCCTGCCTGTCGGTCTAATAATAAATATATAAAACGGTCTGAGGCTCTTCAGTACCAATACAACCGGCATAAAAGCGTTTCTACGATCAAGTATTAAAGGGCAAAGTTCATTCCGAGTCAACGAGCGTTTCAAGCAATAAGTGAGAAGCTGGGAACAGTCAGACAGGGAAAACTGGTAAAAATATTAGGTGAAGAAAAATGATGGGGTGGTAAAAAGTTTTCTGAAGGTTTCGTTTCATACATTTGTATGATACAAACGAATTACTAGATTAATGTTATCCTGAGGTAACGGCAGAGTAGAATAAGTACCTAACCCTGTACCAAGCGACCAAGGCACCAGAACCGACATTTGGCGGAATGTCCATCCGAAACAGTGTAGAATGTACAGGGCGAGGATGGGCAGCAGCACCCATCGGAAAAGCTGCGTTCTGCGATTGCCAACATGCTTGCCCACCGCGGTAATTATAGGCAAAATTCCCCCTATCTCTCTAGATGACAAGATTAAGGAACTAACTGATTTATTTATACACAACAGATAACATACACTAACCAAAGGTTGTAAGAAAGAACGATGTCAGTTAAACTAGCATGTGTCCCAATAACGGGTACGCAGCTATAATATAATTTACACATAAACAAAAAGGAATTAGAAAAGCTGTCAAAGTATTAATTACAACATTAAGAAAAAGGGCAGTCATAAATTTGTTCAATGTCTATCACATCCCAAAACTGATAAAAGACAATAAACATAGTGATTCATAAAAGGGTAAGAGTGTTAAGGATTTTACTAAATATATATATAATGTATACTGGCGAATATGACGAGATTGTTGTACGTGACTTTTTTATTTGGTTGCAGAATTAATTTTGTAAAGTTGCAGATGTCAGTCTATACTCATGTGAGCTGGTTTGGAAGTACTTTAACAAGCCGCACCTGATACAGCAGACAGCAGAATGGGTATTTTTTCTTCAATTGGGCTGACAAGAAAGTTAGAGCGTCAGTGAAGTGAAAACGGGTCATCGTTACGATTTGAGTTGAAACAGTGAGTAAATGGCTGCAAAGAGTAGCTCCAAGGCTCCTGCGGGATAGTATGTTCACACAACAACCCGAAGGACTAGTGTGAGCAGTGTGTGTAAATAGGAGTCCCGAGGCCGCCGTGTCGACCTTAAAGGTTGCGTCGGCCGTCGAACTGCCACATTATATAACATAAAACGCAAACTGTGGAGACATCGATTCTCAAACTGTGCCAGCAAATACCTTATACTTATTCGTCATATTTAACAATGGTAGCTACTAGTACTAGTAGGTAGATAAGGTACTTACGGTTTGAGATCACCAATGAAATGTTAAAAAAATTAATTTGATTAAAACCCAAACTAGTATTGCTATTTTCTAATCCCAACTTCAGTATGCGATTTCTCAAGTCGCAGGATCAATTCTGACAAAATTGAAACATAACTGTGACAACATTTTTTATATTTTCCATAGTGCTTAAAAAATAAATTCTTATTTACATACATACAATTAAGAGACAATTCTAAGATGACATCATTACTATACATTTGACTAATACAATATTCTAAAACAATGAAGCAAATTTTAAACATCAACCGAACCACAATATACATTGTCTTGATAAAAAAATCAATACCGGCAGAGTGGAATAGTGCCTCCCCCTGTACCAGATGTCCATCCGAAACAGTGCAGCTTAAATGCACAGAGCGGGAATGGGTAGCAGCATTCCCGTCGCCGAAGTTACGCTCTACGATTGCCGGCACTCTTGCCCAGCGTTGCAATTATGGATAGCATACTCCCTTTCTTGGAGAGGCCTATGTCCAGCAGTGGACTCTAATGGCTGTTATGATGATGATGAGGCACATAAATACAGATTTATATTTTGAAATCTTGACAAACTTTCTTGTTACATTATGTATAATAAATACTGTTGAATTTCATTAATATAGTATGATTTACGGAAAGAGAGAGAGAGAGAGCAACAAAACCTTCTCCTAACCTAAAATAGGTAAACTATAATTTTAAGTTACGATTTAAGAGAATTTCACTCTAGCTCTGCTGCTGTCAATGCCACATTATTTATATTATGCTGTTAATTGTTATTTCAACTAATCTATATTAACAAACTAACGAAATAGACCTCATATAAAGGTCAGCAATGGTACCTCACCCCCCCCCCCCCACTCCCAATTTTTTCCGTGGTCAAATAGCTTGATGTTCGCATTGCTGTGGAACACAGCATGGTTTAAAGGGTGAGAGAGGCATTGATGACTGGATAATGAAACTTGATATCTTCATGTCAAAAAGTTGCTAATGCGCTAGAGGCATCTCTGCGATAACACTAGCATCTATAGATTGCGCCTACTGGCTTACTGTCACGCAGAACATATGCTTATGTAATAAAAAAAAAGACAAGTACATTCTAACACCACGGATTAGCTTAGAGCTCTAAGCTAATCTAAATAGCAAGCTATACTAAGAGTAGCAAAAAAAATTAAAAATTGTCTCCAAAGGTTGACCACCGCGTGCGCAGGCGCAGCGCGTGCCCGCCAACAAAGCGTTCCCTCCCGCCCCACCCTCACAAATAATAAGCAAACACACTTTGTTCCCCGCGGCTCGTTTTTTAGCACTGCGCTAATGCAACAGAAACCTGAAACGTGCCTCGTGAAATATTACTTTGAAACTCACTAAAAATCGGATGGTTTTTATTTTATCCTGGCTTGTACTGCGTACTCGCCTTTTGGAATAAACTTTTATTTTGAAGAATTGCTGGACTGCTTAGTCGTCAATCTAGCCTAGTAAGAATGACAAATAACAGGGCTTCCAGAGGGATAGGCGAGGTCGCTCATTATTCAGCTACCCTATGTCTGATTGTCCACGCTTGCCTTAACATATAATAAGTCAATATTATGGCCCTTTATACTACTAAGATTGTAAACAAACGTTCCGCCAAAGTAATCATAAACGTCAACGTAGCCTAGAGACCCTAGTGTAAGCGCAAGGATATTGGAAATTTTGCCCATCGCAGATCTGTTGCATTGAAGCTACGCTGTTTCGGTTCCTGTACCTTAGTTGCTTCTAACGACTCTTAGTTCTCTTATGAACGTAAGCGATACGACATCAATTTAAACAGGTAAATGCATTTTTATAATATACTTACACTGGATCATTAATAAAATTGTCTTTTCGGACTAACCTATTGCTAGACTACTCAGACTTCTGGGATTGAAGTCATCGGAGGAGGGGTCGAGATTGCTCATTTATGAGCGACGCTGTGCGCGATTTTTACACCTCCTTAAGGCGCGTGGGATCAGAGCGGGATCGATGGCGATCACCTGAGAGCGCCTATGAGGCTCGACCTAGGCTCGAGTAGCCTTCGTTGGGAGAAGTTGATGATGAAGTTATGTTTTGCGAACACGGCCCTCGGTGGGATAGAGACACTCGCGTTCGCCAGCGAACACGGCCCTCGGTGGGATAGGGACACTCGCGTTCGCCAGCGAATACGATGTACTGCTCTACGAAATAAGTATACGTGAAGTGTATTTGATTGTGAAGTGCCAAAAAGAGGGCGAAGGAGGGAAAAATTTAGAGAGGTTATGCTATCGAACGGGTCATAGAAATTTCGCATTTATTACTCTTATGAACGTTAATTGTTTTTCAAAAGAAAAACAATTAACGAATTTAAAGAATTTTTAAAATTATATAATAGAAAAAAAATGATTCTGACGTTTAACAATACATTTAGAACACATACGCTACACAAAAGGCTGTCACACAAATCAAAACTGCATAGTCACAATAACACACCTACAGTGTCAAATCAACCTTGTATGTTTGTATATATTAAATCACAAAAGTGTATTAAAATCGTCATAAAATAACAAAGAATATAGAAAAACTGAACGGGCAGCTGCATATTTCAATTACATTGAATAAAAAATAATAACAGACAAGATAAACAAAACTGTGTAATTCTCTCGCTATGATTTATACTTTTTGCTTTTTCTAAAACAAAAACCAATTCAGGTGCATACGACCCGGATTTTGGGTGAATTAAATTTTATAGTATTCGGTTGCTGTTGCAAGGGTTACTGAGATCGTCCGGGATAGTTTTGGTCGCATAATCTGTGTTTTTCTCTTTGAAAATAGGTCTTGTATATAGAAGCATAAGAGCGTTCATCTAAGATAGTTGAGAGCATGCAATACGAAGCCGTGTTGAGTCCGGAATGCACCGGCAGGTGCGTACAACTCACGCACGATTACATAGTATGGACACGACGATAAAAAGGTAAATTCTGTATTTTTGTTCTCTTTTGAGTAGACCTTATAACCATGCATCTGAGCATATTATTTCCTAAAAATACCCGAGTGGCCTAATTAATAGGGAATGTTTGTAGATATCTATGAGCAGTCATCGTTGAGTTATTATAATTGGCAGTGCATTTTTAATAAGCAGCTATTTCAGTTTACTTATAAAAATTAATAAAACTCAGTTATATCAATCAGCTCTGCTGTTGGAGCTATGTCTTTAGGATGCTAACAATAAACAATGAAAGTATAAATGTTAATGTTACGACAACAATACACATTTATAGAATGATACTAATGAAGTAAAAGTTAGGCATTAATGGACATATAATTTTAAGCTTACGTAGTTTCTTTTATTCTTCGTTTTTTAGGAATACATATTATTTAGAGTGAACAACCTGAAATGTTTGCTTTTATTGCTTGCTTTTTACATGCAAGTTGTTCGGGCACAGTGTGTATAAATGCGTAATAATGTCTTATTTATTTATTTATCTTTTTGCACATATAAAAATACAATATACATGGCAGACTTAATACCTAGTAGCATTATCTACTATTCAAGAATCGGACAAAACAGAAAAAGAAATACGGCAGGGCAATACACACACATATATTAAATACTAGCGGCCCGTCCCGGCTTCGCACAGATAGACATAAATAGGTATATGTAAAATTTAAGTAATAAGCATGCTAATTAAAACGACCATGAATCCCTATTTTGAAAAAAATTGTATGCTTATCTTAAATCCTTCCTGTACGCGTTGGCTGTGGTATTTGTAGGTGGCAACAAAGCGTATTGATTTTCAGGAGATCCTTACTCGAGAAAGTGCCAAATACAATTGCTTTCGTCGAGTTAGTTACTCGATGCGCTGCGTGGCGGCCGCCGCCCGCATGTATTTTTATTTTAATTTCATGATATCTTTAGAATGGAATGTCCGATTTCAATAATTCGAAAAGTAATCATCAGGTATTAAGAAAATTATAAATGGTATGGATAACACGGTCTAATTTTGATCGGAATTTCTATCAATTTGTTAGAAGTAAAAAAGTAGTTACAGTGACGTAACTACAATAATTAGACATATAGTCTTGTAGATATTGATATATTGTATAATATTGTCAAATAATTTTTGTCTATCATTAATATTCTTCGCAGTGTATGCGATGAAAGACATATTATGGCTAATTTTTTTACACCTTCGGTTGGTTTTAATAGGAATTTTTAAAGTAATCTAGTACTAAATAAAGCCTTTATTATACAATAAAAATGTAGCTTTCTAATAAAAAAAGGGTTATTAAAACCGGTCCAGTACTTTTCAAGTTTATTCGCTACATACAAAATACAAATCTTTCCTCTTTATAATATTATATTGGTGTAGATAATAATCATTATTATTAGTATTTAATTAAAAATACTCAAATGTTCTGTAAGGAATTAATGGAATATAGTAAATTAAAGAAACTTAATGCTAGCCCCAAACGCGAATTATAACGGGCTGATCGATCCCAGTTTTTTTCCATATTCATCAACTCAAATTTGTGATGATAAGGTATCTTTAATACAATACACCTTTTTAGTCTGTTTACCAGTTTTTGATTAATACTTACAAGACTTAGTCCAGTCGTTGCGGTGGAATTAAATTATACTGCCAACAGCATTCCTTCAACCTAGCAAAAAATAAAAAAATAAACTTCGCTGAATAGCGCAGTTGAAAGCGCGTTAAATTACTATAAGTATATAAATGCTGTCGGCATATCCATAGCTTGCTAAAGTCGTTATTTTTCGGGAACCACATGTCATTTCCTCTTGTGCCCCATACGGGGCGGGGTGGAGGAGATTGAAAAAACAACAAAACCTTCATTGTGTGCTACCTCGAAGGGTTATTTCGCAAGGACTCTGAGACACGTGATTCCATTGTCTCTGCTTTTGTTGCTTCCCTTCTGCTTTACTCGTAGGACGTTGAAATAATACAGCACATTTTAAGACTTTTTTTAGAGTATTCAAATTTGGGTCTATAGAGTTGTTCCCATATGTTTCCATATGTACCCATATGTTAGATGTGAAACATACAGCTTCCCAAACGTGTCTTCGGCCGGGTGAACTTCACTTCAACACACATATAACGTTGTCAATGTGAAAGAAATCGGGCTTGATGGTATTGATTTGTTGTTCCTGCCTTGCACACCAAAGGTCGCGGGTTCGACCCTCACCAAACAAACATTTATATAATGAATATGCATTATAATTGTGATGTCTTATGGCCGTAATAGAAGTGCTTTAAGCGACTTATCCTAGAGCGATGTCAATATAGAGTTGTGAAGATTTATTATTATCAATTGTAGAAGTAAAACATCCTTTCTTAATCCTTGCCTAGAATTCAACCTGCAGCGTGACGCCTTGTATAAAAATATCGATGGTTTTTGGTACATTTCGAGTTCATCAATCGTCTGTCCGTAATCATTCATCCAGTGAATATGCATTTGGATTATACAAATAATAAAAATACGAATTCACACAACGTACCTATACATTAAGCTAAGTAGCTTAAAGCACTAAGTGATAAATTATTCATTTTATATTACATAAAATTGCTGGTTAAAATGATAATTTTAACAAACAACATTTGAAAAACTTATCATTTGACAAACTTTCATTTTGCAAACATATTACATACTTAAAAAAAATAATTTGTTTTACTTAGAAAATATATCATAATGTAACATATAATATCCCGATACGTTATTTGTATTGTAACATAACATAATACCCAGACATGAAATACTAATGTTTATCGTACAAGTTTTAGTCCTCGGCGAGAATCGAACCCACATTCTTTGAAGCAAGTGAAACGTAAACTACGCAATTAGGTATAGGACACTAAAATATATCTTCGATCTCGAGTGGTGCAAAAGATGATGTTATTAAAACAATAGAGAAAAGAATGTTGAGATGGTTCTGACATGTAGAAAGGATGAACGAAAGTAGAATGACTACCTACACAAATACGAGTATATAGAACGGAAGTGAATGGAAGAGTTCGTATAGGACAACCGAGGCGAAAATATCTTAACCAGGTAGAAGAGGTATTAAAGAAGGGCCAGATCAGAAATACCAAGAATAAACGAGCATGTATGAAAGGACTGATGCGAGTAAGGGAAACAAGAGAGGTATGCCAAGATCGTAACAAGTAGAGATCCATAGTATCTACCTAGCCCGATGGGACAGGTGTTATGTTAGTATGTATATCTACTTCTTTTATAGTCATAAGCTGAAATGTGAAATCCACGATTTTACATTAAAACGCGATCAATATTAATATTATTTTGTTTAATAAATCATTCCTCGGTTGCCGTGAAACTACAACAGACAGAATCTTTTTCAAATATATTGTTAAAATAACGAACGGTGCGTCGGTTTCTTATGTTAGATATTAAACTACTGCTAAATATTGAAGATAATATTTCAATAATTACACGTCCGATTTTTTAAATAACCACGATTATGAGTAGGTATTTGTGACGCTTTTTCAATGCTGACATGTTCCAATTTTACTAAAGTGTACCTCACATTCTTATTTTATTATACTAGCTGACCCGACAGACGCTGTCCTGTCTTAACTATACTTATATGTTTATCATGAAAAAAAACTTCGTTTAGAAATTCACCCTGGACAAACACCGCGGTACGTAATCATTAAAATAGTTTATAAAATGTTTTTAAAATACTTCGATTTTTTATTTAACCATAGACTTTTACGGTATAAGGTAGACCTAGTACAAAGCTCGTCTGCATTGGTATCGCAGTCTCACTTTTTTCCACCGCGAAACAACAATGTTCGCAATGCTGTGTTCCGGTTGGAAAGGTGAGAGAGGCAGTAAAATTACTGGGCAATGTAAAAATACTGGTAATGTCATCAAGTCACAAGGTTGGCGACGCGCTAGTGATATCCTTGTGATATTATGAGCGTCGCTTGGACTTGTTTGTAAACTTTATAAAATTCCCACAGAAACCAAACGGTGCGGCGTGCATTTATCAATAGATTCTGTGTAATAAATAACAGACCTGATTATAAAAAACTATTTTTAGTTTAGCCAAACCATCCATTGTGATATTGTACGCTTTTTAATTCGAAATGATTGAAATTTCGTGATACAAATACTTGGCTCAAATTTAATTTGCAATTATCTATGTAGCCGCAGGTTAGATCCTGTAATAAATAACCGGCTACCTTTAGAATACGAATGAACAGTTTATGAATACATGTACTGACTGCTGTATATTCGTGTATTGTAGTCCACACAACCGCCGCTGTCCGGACATTGTTGATGCATGTCATGTTGACGTAACAGCTTTTAAACAATACAACAACATTGCAGAGATGAACACTGTTAGGGTACCGGCAGAGTAGAATAGTACCGTTCTCTGTACCAGGTGTCGTTAGAGACTAGGTTCCGGAACCGACAGATGGCGGTATATCTACCCAACACAGCATAGCTCAAATGCAATAGGTCTGAAATGGGCAACAGCATCGCCATCGTGAAGCTAGGCATTGTGATTGCCACCACGCCGTCCCAGTGCGGCAATTATAGGTAGTGTTTCCCCTTTTTCAGGGTGATCTTTGTCCATCAGTGGACGTTCTACGGCTGCTATTATAGTGAACATATAGCACTGGCTCATAATAACCGTACGATATCCAATGTTGGCATTTCGAAATATAAAAATATTTAGAAATTTGGAATGGCGTGGTGGCCATATCAGAAGAGCATAGCTTTGCGACGAAATGCTGCTGCTCATTCAGGCTTGTTGCAAGCTGCCCTGTTTCGGTCGGACACCTCATTCGCCTCTTGTGACACCTGGTACAAAGGAAGCTACTATTATACTCTGCCCGCACCCTACAGCAATGTAGAATAATAAAATAGTACCTTCTACCTGAAATACGTACACTTAGCAAATAAATATTTGATTTTTAATTTGAATAGAAAAAGACACCAGGAGTCCCGGTAGCATTTGGTAGTAAATTTCACTGAAAAAAGAAGGGCGCGTATTCAGATTCCTCCTAAGAACTAAAACATTTATGTTTTATAAACAATTAATTGAATTAAATCTAGGAATATGCCTGTAAAGTAACTAAATACCATGTGCCTATAAAAGGTGCTTAATGTAATAGGACAATTTGTGAAAAAGTATGTTTGTATAATGTTGTTGAATATAATGAAATATTTATTGAGTACAAAGATTCTAATGTTCAGTTCAACTATTAAAATAAAATATTTTTAATTAATTGTCATCCGTAATATAAGAAAAGGATACTTAAGTCACAGGTTCATTGTTTAATAACGGCCCAAAATATTAAATTAAACTAAACTTGTAAACATGTCGGTTTTGTCTACTCCTTCAAGAGTGATCTTAGTAATTTTTAATGTAATTCTATTATGAGTTTTGAACGAGTAAATGTTTCAACTGATGACCCCGTTAACACTACGATATCCTAATCAGTACCTAACAAGAAGTCATTGATTCGAATCATTAATTTAAAAAGGGGTGTTGGCACACCATTTTTTTTTGTTTAATTCTCCAAACAATTTTCAAAAATTACTAACATGCCATTTTCATATCGTAATAATATGATATTAATTAGCCTAATTAGTATATAATATTTTATAACATATAACAAATAATACGTAGTCATAAGCATTTTCTAAAGCTTTCAAGAGGACATCCAATGGCAGATAGCTATTTGAGTAGGGCTGCTTTTATTTTTGAAAAATCGTATATTTAGGCCCCAATAGAAAAAATAAGGATCCCAAAATACTGTACCTAAACAAAAACCAATTTTAATAGGGAAATATCATAAAAACCGATAAAGTCGCGCCGCGGATATCGGACCAAATTTGTTCAAAACCGATTGCAAACATACTGTGAGCCCCAGTAGAGAGTCCATGTTTACCGACTGTCACAGGGCGTCCGGATTAAAAAGAACTAGTTAACTTTATGATAAAAAAAGTTA
This sequence comes from Heortia vitessoides, assembly GCA_020976665.1. Lineage (NCBI taxonomy): Eukaryota > Metazoa > Arthropoda > Insecta > Lepidoptera > Crambidae > Heortia > Heortia vitessoides. Next base: position 6,432,919 of record JACJUM010003237.1, on the reverse strand, counting down.
TATATTTTACAATATTTTTTAACAATTAGAATTATTATTAAAAATTTTACTCGAATTATTTAAATTGACTTTACTATTCATTTTAGTTTTAAGTTGTAAGCACTTGATGCATGTGTAGACACCTAAACTTTTAAGTGTCTGTTGCTTGGGAACCGTTTGCCAGTTTTATATATAATATATAAGTGGAAGTGTGTTTGTCTATCAAATTGATATGTTTTGACAGCTAAAAAAGGTCAATCTATTTTGTCGAAGTGCATGTACATAGATTTAGCCATTGGAAAGGTCGTAGTCTATCATTCGGCAAAATGAAATCTACGGAACCAGAAACATTAGCCTTACTTCAGATATTCACAGCGGAATGCCGTAAGAAAAATACCGTACCAGAATGCCATAAGTAACAAGTTCGCTTAAATTATATAGCTATCCTAATTATAATTCAAATCACTAATTATAAAACGCAGATAATTACTACTGAATTGCAATAACATATGGTTGTCAAATGCAATGACAAATAACACCCATATACAAAACGATTAATTTACACCAGCCACGTATCCTGGTGGCAGGAATAAAAGAGTTCCCGACTAATTACGAAGCATGGAAGCTCTAGCGGTAAATGGGCGGCTTTATCGCGCCGAAGCTGAGTTACGAGCGTCGCAGCCGAGCTGTCTCACCCGCGCGTCGCTCGTGACACGAATATACTAATGAATCGACTGCGAAAAAACCGCCACATGCTGATTTATTATCCAATACAGATAACACTACCGCCAAACTGGCTGGAATTCTAAGGATATCCCTCTTAACGGCGAACCATGAAATCATAAACCTTCAATTAAAAATTTAGTTTTTAAGTCTTAGTTAAGTCAGTTCAGTTACCTATATTCTTTCTATATTAGGTGACGATTTCCGCGTTAATGAAAATTCTGCTGAACGTATTAAGTTAAAACAGGTCAATGGATCAGTGATTAAAAAATATCAGTGATCTATCAAGTATCTATGTAATTTTCGATTAAAAGTATCGAGTAACCAAACATGGCCCGGTGGCAGGAAAAATCACACATGGAATTCTTCACGACTGGGCTCAGCGTATTTCGCCCTTATCTTGTCCTCAACTTGTTATCAAGTTATAACATAAACATCGAATAATACGATCAGCTCACAACTTGCGTTATGCATACACTGCCTTATGCGTTCTAGGAATTAGTTTATCTTAAATCAAGTTAAATGACCACATTTAGTAACGTAACTGTATGAACAGCATCATTTGTATAAGTGTTGCCAGTTTTAAGGAAGCCGTATTCCAAATCCAGAATTCCTTAAAACAAATCTTAATAAGCACTTTAAAAAGTCATGTTCAAGATTTTTTAAATAAAATCAGAGCAATCGTGACATGTGATCCTTCATCAGCTAAGACAACAAAATATCGAAGTAGAACGCACATGCGGCGAACAGGACACAGCGCATGCGCGAACATTAGCATGCAAGAGCACGCGCACGCCGGAAGCCGCGCGAGGGAACATGGCCGCTCGCATCCAAGATGGCCGCGCACTTACAATGAATCGATAATTAACGACGATAACCGATTTCATATTTCGAATCCGACGCACCTTAACCGAGATGTGATGTAACTTGGACCATACCTGGACTGGGCACACCATCAGAATGCACAGCATCTACGCGAAGTCCTTGAGCGACATAAAAGGACGATGAAATCGATCGCTTGAATAATTAAAGACTTAAACTTCAGGGTTTTATGGCATGTCGTTCGGAGAACCTCTGTACGACAGTATTGTTCGATTGTCTCTTCTTTTCGGCATTCATCGCCATAAACCAGTCAATTAAGATTCAACGGGTAAGGATTTGAGTCCTGTAACATGCAAGGTTAATTATATCATTATAAAATCTGTTTGTGGACACATGTTAAGGGTTTATAAAATTGAAGTAACGTAAACGTCTCAAAGAAAATGAAGGGCCGGGAAAAAATAGTGTCCACGGCTGCGAACCACGACGTAGATTCACGGTGTTTTTGTCGGAGACACGCAGCGAAGAAAGCAGGCGTTGTTGATTGGATGAAGTAGTCATAGTCGAGTGCGCACGCTTTTTACAGCTACCCCTGTTAACGCTCCAGTGCTCGGTCCCGCGCCGTGTCACGAGCACCCGCTGTCGGTCTAATTGTCCACGATTTAGGCCAGCTGCACTGCACCACGGAATCTGCGCCTACTCATAGGTCTTCTATCTCTCTCTTCATAAGTACCTACATACTTTGGTTAATACTTACATCAATTCACATTACATAATTTGAATTCCATTAGAGAATAAGAGTGAACTCGACCCCACAAGTACAAAATTAAGCTGACCCATTCTTTGATAATAAAATGAACAAGTAAAGACTAAAATTTATTCCAAGAGATATTCAACGTTGAACTCAACTAAGTTTAAATCTATCTTATATATCAAGAAACAAGTCAAATTCTGAATTGAAAAAATTGAATTGCCCAATATCAAGAATATCGAATTTGCTTCAAAAATAAGTACAGTTACGCGATTAAATGATCATTGTGTCACAAATGAAAACAAATACTGATTTATTATAAGATATATTAAGGTATTACTGTGTACTGCGGATTTTCGATATACTAAGGTCCAACACTAGATAAGTGGATCTACTATTCTTTTTACAATAAGTAGTAATAGTTTTTTTACTACTGGCGGGATCAGAACAAAAAAGAAATTGTCTATGACACCGTGAAGAGTAGGTCTCAATCTTAGTCGGACTCTGATGACACTATTTAAATTATCTTATGGTCTTATATCTTCTGGCCATATACATATTAGTATTCTGTCATAGCATTACTTTTTGTTATTATTTCTATGCAACAGTTAACTATTCCTTTTGTAAGGTAAAGGGTATCTGCTAAATTTTTGTTTTAAGTTTGAACACGAATCCCCACAATCCATCTATACTAATTTGTCAAAACTTCGGAGTCTTTTAAGTAATACAAATTTTGACAGATTTCTGTAGGTTTCTTCTGTTCATAAAGTATTGAAATAAAATGTTATTTAAGATAATAATTACTAGAAAAAAAACAGATTGTCTAAGGCTTCAGGCGGACCTTCACTATGATGGGGGACTGAACTACCGATGTGTTACCGACACGTTACAATCTGAGACAAATTATTTTTTTTCTAGTAATTATTATCTTTAATATTATTCAGCAATTTTCTATGCATAAAACATCGTCACTATATAGTATAAAACATAGTAATTTGCTGCTGTATGTCCCGTGTATGCGTGTATCTTTAAAACAACTGAACGGATTCTAATGCGGTTTTTAAATAGATACGAGTGATTCAAGAGGAAGGTTTATTTGGTTTATATAATACGTGCATAATATAGTAGAAAAGCATTTGCTATTTTAGAGTCTTCTAATGTGATGTAAATAAATATATTGCGCTTACATTAAAACCCGACGAAATAAATTTTAAAAAAATACTATAGTATTGTACATCTTATAAGGGTCTACAAAAACGTCCGCGTTGGCATATCTCTTAGGTATATCCTACAATAACCATTTATTCTGATAGCACCCGAGCGAAGCCAGAGCGGGTCGCTAGTTAGTAATAAAATGATTACCGCTACCAGTCTCATATTACAAGGGTTTAATATCAATCAAATAATTCGGGCTCTCTCCTAAGAAACCGGTAACGTTGGGGGCTAGGATAATATTCCAACTAATTCTAGTAATATTTTTATATAGTTAAAATTTAAATTGCATTGTTAATGACGATTGCACGTAACGCGCAGATTTAGCCTAGCAATGCCACTAGAATATTGATGAATTTATTTTTGGATAATAAACTGTGAAGGAACACGACCCGCATTCTCAATATAATTAAATTCAAAGCCGTGATACATGCGCTTATTTTCCACATAAACGACACATTAAATTTTGAGACGAACTGCTTATTCCTTTGTTTGCAAAAAGAAACGCTGTGTGTGGCCACTGTGATTCCGGATCCTTCATTAGCAGATGTAGGAAAAATCGGTGGGAAACGGCTTGTTTCACATTCTGTATCCTATAGGTTTTCTTATAATGCTGTGAACTTTGCCGTCTCTTAGTGGTACTGCATCCAATAGTAAGGACTGACGACAAGCGCAGCGTAGGATATCCAACCACAACATGAATGAAGATCTATATCTGCCGTGTGAATGGCATGAAATTTAGGAAAGGACAGAAGCTGATTTTGTTCTCGGGAAAGTTATAAAGTAAATTTCACGTGGACAAAGACGCGGACGATTAGTCGTGCAGTATAGTCAATCCGGATTCAATTTTTTTCAGGTTATCACGTAGGCAAGTTACACTTAGACGGAACCGATGGCGGAGATGCGCAGGCGCTACACAGGACATACACAGTGCGCTCGATCCCTACCCAGAACAAACATTGTTGAATATTTATGTTTGTTCTGTGTGATAACATTTCGATACTTTCGTATTTGTGAGGAAAAAAAATCCCGCAAAATCTTAATGAAACTATAGGCTGAAACTAAAGTACTCTTAGAACGGTTTTAAAACGTGGTTTATTTAAGGTTTAACATGTTAGGTTCGACGTTTTGATTACCTTGCAAATCAACCGCGTATAAGAATTAAATCCGTTAAAAGAGTTAATATTTTACGAATAGTGATCGCGTAATAGTTACAAAATATTATAAATATTGTGCTATCAATTTAGGTATTTATACCGCTATCTTGTAAAGTGACAATGAGAATGTTATTATATCTATTTTAATCCATACTAATATTATAAATGAGAAAGTGAATTTGTCTGTTATATTTTCACATTCGATATATTAAAATATAAACTCATTTGAAAAAAAACCAGGCACCTAAGCAATGAACCATTTTAAATGTTACTATTGGTTTGTTTGATAATTATAAGTTGTTTTACTTTCACAATTTTGTAAATTAATAAGCAAATAATCGTTTTCGTCAGTATTATCATGGGTTTTAATGCTAACGTTTACTAGTAGTGTATGCTCGCTAGTAGTGCATATGCTCGTGAAGTCAAAGTTTACAAAGTTTTTTGTTTGTTTTTCTTTAATAAAGTGAAAGCAGATAAATGTTTAGTATCGAATGTGACCCCCTCTAGCTGAAATCACAGCTTGAATTTATCTGGGTAAGCTAGCGAGGATATCCCGGATAATTGCTTGCGGAGTACGTTCTCACTCCGCGGTAATCACATTCTTCAGCTCTCTGATGGTCTGCGGAGCCGGTTGTACTGATCTCACGCGTCGTTTCAGAACGTCCCAGACATGCTCGATAGGATTGAGGTCGGGACTTCGAGCTGACCAATCCAAACGACGAAAGCCGACCTCTTGCACATACGCTTCCACATCGCCAGACAGGTAGGCGCGAGCGTTGTCGTTCATAAAAATTGAGTCTTCGCCTAAAGCGGCCAATGCGGGTTGTGCACGAGGAATTAGAACTTCAATTATGTATCGATGTCCAGTCAGTGAGCCGTTTTCAATGAAGACTAACTCTGTACGATTCATTGAATTTATTCCTGCCCAAAACATAACAGAGCCCCCACCATATGGTGTGTCTCACTCCCAAACAAGTCTCTGCAAAGCGTTCTCCTCGTCTTCGTAGCACTCGCCGATATCGATCTTCACCGAACAGAGATATCCTGGCTTCATCTGAGAACAATACCCTATTCCAGTCTTCTTGAGTCCATGACTCACAATTTCAAGCAAACCTTAGCCTGGCACCTCTGTACTCACGGAGTAACTTAGGGCTGCGGCTCGGGCGATGACTGCGTATATTGGCGGCGAGAAGCCTCCTCCTGACCGTCCATAGGCTTATATGCACATTTCTTACTTCTTCGAGGTTGTTCTTGAGGCCCAAATACGAAGACTTGCGATTTCTCAATGCGTGACTCACAAGAAAACGATCATCCCGTGGTTGGGTACATGGTTTTCTTCCAGAACCAGGCCTTCTCTCGACGGAATCGGTGTTTTGATACCGCTGCCAGGTCCTTTGAACCGTCGAGCGACTCACACTTAGCCTCTGAGCCACGAAGCATTGGCTGCAACCCTCTTCGAGCAGCGCATTAATTTTGTTAGCTTTTACCACTTTTTCAAACATTATTGAAACAGCTAAACAGCAATAAAAGAAGCTTTGACAATTAAGAATATGAAATAAATTCATAAAGATTGACTAAAAGTTATGAAAACCGATATTATATTTTGGAACTTTGCACCAAAAATGTAGAATAAAAAGTGGTTTTCTGTAAAAACGAGCATCAAACGAAAATTTGAATTTAGAGCGTACTGTTTTAAACACCACGGAATTTTACAAACCGGCCAGTAACATGTACAAATGATTGAAATCGTTTTGGTACCGTATTTTTTTTAAAGAAGAATTAAAATCGAAACCGCCCGTTTTTTTTGCAAATGAGTATATAATAACAGTCAACCGATTTTGATAAAATTCAATAAAATATTTATATATACACATATACATTTACATATACGTATACTTGAACAAATTTAAAAAATATTGTTCACATTTGAAATAAACTCGAAATAAACGCGTGAAAGCATTAATGTGAATAATAATAAACGATCTAATAGGGTGTCAACAAGATTTTTTTATGTGACCAAAATCAGTATTCGATCAAGCGATTTGTGTGTCGTCACGGGCATTAATTATTCATCGCTAATTAGCAGTTTTGTACGAGCGGAGGAATCAGAGGCCCGTCTGCCGGATGCAGGAAGGAGCAATCAACATTCCTAAAAATATCACACATTTGGTGTTCATCCGGCGAGCGATGCCGGCCGGCGCCGCCGCTCGCTTCTCGCCCTGTCGTTCTGGCGTCAAATTGTCGATCTAAACCATGAAACAAGCTTTCCTTAATCGAGTTCCAGCGTCTTCTTAATTCAATTGAGCGACTTCAAAACTACTGGATGGCATTTTTAAATCACCTTAATTAGTTAGCTTTCTATTAATTACTTTTTAATATTTAAATATATAATGCGTAAAAAAGCAGTACCGGCCCAATAATTAATGAAGTCTTAGGGATACTGCATGTCTCTATATATAATTAGATACTTATACTTATAGACTTTATGTCTACTGTTTTTGTTGTCAATTGTATCCCATTATTATGGGCAAGATTCCATTGCTTGCGTTTATTTTCCATTGATTTGTCTTATGCGTCAAGGGTCCTGGGTTCGATCCGCATCCAAGAAAGATAGTTATATGATGAATTGTGTCTGTTCTGTCTGGGTTAAAGATTTATTTAAGTATTATATGTGTGATTCCTATGTTGTCTAATATCCTTAACATAGTACTTTAAGCTACTTATTTCGGTGTCAGACATGTTGTATGAATTTATTTTTGCAATAAAGTAGTTTCCGTAAAGGGTCATTGTACTTTGCTTGTATGTAAATCTTGTTGGTAAATTTAAACAAACAAATGAATAATAGAGTATTGTAATAAATATGTTCGAGGTAATTATAAAATGTTGATACAAATCATAAGGGGTCGGGTTGTGAGAATATGTCATAAATACTATTATGAAATTGGACGTGGGGTACCAGCAGTACCTACCTCCACATGGAATCAACAAATAGCGGTATATCCACCTAAAGTAACGTAACTCAAATTCAACAAATCTTTTATATCCGTAATAATTAATATTAGAAATGAAGATCCTTAAAAGACTACATTTACAAAAAGACCATAGACTAAAAGATAACTGTAAGAAAAGTAGAAATGTCTTGCTCAAATCATAAAGTCCATACAATTAGGTAGCTTATCGCTCTATTACATTCATGTAATAAGCTAGTAACCGATAACATCGACCCGCGTATCACAAAAAAACGTTCAATATTTATCGAAAAGACATCGTAATAGTAATCATTTATTGTTCGACAGCATTTCAAATATTACGATTCCCGACAAGCAACCGCCTAGTACTCGCTGGGACGTAATTAGATAATTTCTATTATTTATATGCGACTAAGCGTGTGTGTTGCATCGAAACGAAGTTTGCTTCCTTCGGCTGTTGTACGAAGAAATCCATCGAGTTCTGGTTAGAAAGGATGTACGCGCGGACACCGATCATTTGATTTACAAAAAGAACCCGTCATGAGTTCCCGACAGGTGACGCCCTAACTTTACGTTTCCTCTATGGTAATAACGCTAAACGTGTCAGCGTACTAATGAGATACGATATCAAGTCACGACTCACCGATGCTCACGTTAAAGATTATCTTCGCTTCGTGCAATAGGTACTATTGTTTCAGCTTCGTACTCGCTCCGATGCATGCTGTAAGTAAGTTGCCCGATCAGCTGTGAATTTTCTAAAAGATAACGCTAGGTATGAATGGTACGTTTTTAATCAACTAACAAAATTGTTTACAATTCGTCATAATAGTGTAGGTACATAACTATTACGCTTGATTAGAATTACGGCTGTCATATTAATGTTTAGAATTATTTTGTTAGTCTTCTATCTCGATTTTAGATTGAATTTATATAATATGCTTCATATAAACATAAAATTTATATAATATGCGAAACCTAAACAAAATTAATAACAAATTATGATTCCAAATACCATAATGCCAAAGTAAATAACATTTGCGACGCAACTAAATTGACATCTGTCATTCTATGAAAGCTATATTCAAAGGACTATAGTTTACGTTTGGCAATTTCAAATTCAGTTGACATTCGGTGGAACCGAAATGAATTAGCCCTGACTCACCAATATTTCAATTTTAAGTCGGCTGGAAAGTTCGAAGCAAAAGCTAAGTGCTGTAATCGACTAATTATTTAAAGGTTTGTTCGCCTTTGTTTTTACCTCATAACTATACGACTTATTCACAAGTGTAGAAATAATAGAATTGAATGACTCCTTGAAAATGGATGAGAATTTTAACTTTGACTTCACGTTCACTAATTGTACCGTAAAATAAATAAGAGTAAAAATTCCCAATGCAGAAAAAAAATGTTAACGAGAGTTTGCATTTATAGTTGACAGTTTATGGGATGCTTCTTAAGCAGGTAACACGCTGCGAACATGGTGGCATCGCCAAATAAGGCATAACATTTTGCAGTGTTGCAATGTTACTCTAGCACTCACGTAAAAGTAAAGTAAGCTGTTACATGCGATTTTCACAATGTAATAATCATACGATTTGCGATTATTTTCGACTGATTGATTCAAACACGTAGGTAGGACCAATTTAATGTTGCTAAGATCTATGTACATTATGAACTAAAAAAAAAGTGGTTTGGTTGATGGGACCATAAGGTTTTGGAATGGTAACCATGTACCGACAAACGTAAAACGTCCCTTCACAAGATGGAAAGACGATCTGATGAAATCTGCACGACCACACTAGTTGCAGGTCGCGTGCGACCGGTTCCATCGAGAATCACTTGTCCTTCCTCAAGTGATTCAGTTCGAGTTCAGCAGTGGACGTCCTATGGCTAATATGAGGTTAATTAATAGTATAACAGTTTTATTTCTTTATTAAAGAAAACGATTCGAACGAAATATTAAAGCAACAATTCGATCCCACGAATACAAGTAGGGCAACCCTTTTTAAAAGCTCTTGGATAAAAATCCCTAGTTAAAGTTTTTAAAAATATTTAACTTGCAAACTTACGTTTTCGATGGGTAGGAAGATACTCCAATTAAGTCAACCATAAATAAGACATTTTAACAAAAGATATTTATATATTTTCGAAAATAATGTTCACTGAACATAATAAACACTAAGTATACAAAAAATACTATTTGACAGCTTAAAAACGCGGTTATTTAAGTGTAACAGTATACTATATACCTGATAAACAACCTAAATACCGACTGAAGCGCTATCTGAAGGGATGCTTTGAGATTTTTTATCATCCAGGCCCCCTTTTACGTGAATTCAAAGAAATGTATTCCAATCGATTTAGCCGTTTTGGTGTAGTATAAATAAACTATCTAGATACTGACTGCAGTGCCATCTGCCGTGTTAATTGTTGAATCTAAACCATCCAGGGTACCACCCGAAACAAAAAAAAGCATTCAAATGGGTCCAGCTGTTGTGTCCAGGTGTTCAGTAACACACATACACATACAGTAGAATTATACATATAAATATGTTTGACAAGAAATTGGTAAAAATCGTTTTAAAATCGATAAAAAATTGTTATTTTAGTAATTGTAAAGTTTTAATGTAAACTTATAAGAAAATAACTCCATTCATATCAAATGAGTTTGATTAATTTCCAACCTAAAGTAAGCATAAATAAGGGTGTGCTTTTTACGCTTTCCCTTACAATGTTGCCAACGGTTGTATTAAGCGCTGTCATGGGCAAAGCAACGACGTAGGTATAGGAAAAGGATGCTAACGCCATCTATTCTATGAGAAGAGAAGTCCTTACTTAAAGTTTTCACTTTGCTTTGTTAATATTACAAACAACCTTTTTTATTTTTTGTTAAATGAATCAGTACATAAATAATTCAGAAAAAAAATTTTCCTTTTATGATAGAACGAGCGTTCGTATTTTTGTGAATGTAAATCTTAATAGCAATATAAATATCGATAATTTTCAGAGAAAACAAGAGCCATTAAAGGAGCCATTACATCGTTACACTGTGAAAGAATATATTAAATTTAAAATATAGTTGTTTTAAATTTTGTTCATAACCTGATTCTTTCTCGAGAAAAAGAGATCTTTCTAAAGTTCGATTTCGTAGTTAAATGCAAATTGCATACATTACTCATTACGAGGTGAATGCAAAGTTTAACATTTTAAACTTACCATAGCGAGCTTTGAGCGAGGAAAGTACAAAATTAAATGCGTCTCCCAGCTACACCTAAACTTTAATGTTAGAAGTACTGTTTGTAAATATTTCCAGGCCGGGATACTTCTTCAATTACGCTAACCCATTGAAAGCTCACATTTGTCGTGAATACGTGCAATATGTACCCGAGGCTACAGATACAAAATATAGAGGCCTATACAAACCTGTTAAAATACAACTACATAAATCTACACTTAACATAACTATATGCCGTCGTAGTTGATTAGTACTACTGGCTGTCCTAGGTGTCGTAAGAGGAGACTGAGTTACAAGGACCAACAGTTGGCGATTATTCACAAGAAAAAGCGTAGTAAAATTCTACAGGGCGGGGTGGGCAGACATTCGAACTATGATCTGCGATTACAATAGGTACCCACCCTGCTGCATATGAGCGAAGCTATATCGGGTGGCCATATGTCTGTTGCGGTACGTCAGCCGCCTCTTACGACATCAGGGACAGGGAGAGGTGCTATTCTTTTCTGCCGGAAGGCTATGCCTAAAAATTATTTACACTTCAATTTTTATTTTGTGTCTGATTATTTGATCTGCCTTGGCAGACTTGGTCAGGTTAGAGATTTTGAAAAGCGAAACATTACTTATCAAGTGGAACTATAGACAAGATAGAGGTAGAGAAACAAAATCTGAGCTTTAGAAATTTGCGCTACCGACCTGCAAAATTTGTACAATGTTGCGCGCGCAATGCACATCAGTGTTGCCAAATAAATCGTTTCAACGGTATTTCTGTGTGCATTGGGGCATCCGGCATGATATATATAAAGAAAAATAAAAGCAACGACGACAAAAATAAAAAGTGTCTTAAGTAGGTACCTACTAGATAATTAAATACACTAATTTTTGATAGATAATTAAATACACTCATTTCACATTTCGAATGTTACTATTGATTTGTTTGATAATTATAGGTACATAGTTTTACTTTCACAATTTTGTAAAGTAAAAAGCAAATAATCGTTTTCGTCAGTATTATCATAATATTTTGATAAAATTTATGGGTTTTAATACTAAAGTTCACTAGTAGTGTATGCTCGCTAGCAGTGCATATGCTCGTGAAGTCAAAGTTAACAATGATTTTTGTTTGTTTTTTGCCGTGCTGTTTGCTGAGCCATGAAGCATTGGCAGCAACCCTCTTCGAGCAGCGCAATAATTTTGGTAGCTACCACTTTCTCTAACATTATTGAGACAGCTAAACAGCAATAAATGAAGCTTTGACAATAAATGAAATAAATTCATAAAAGTTTACTAAAAGTTATGAAATCCGATATTATCTTTTGGAACTTCGCTCCAAAAAGGTAGGATAAAAAGTGGTTTTCTGTAAAAACGAGCATCAAACGAAAATTTGATTTTAGAACGTACTGTTTTAAACACAACGCCTTTATTTAAACCGGCCAGTAACATGTACAAATGATTGAAATCATTTTGGTACCGTATTTTTTTAAAAAAGAATTAAAATCAAAACCGCCTGTTTTTTTTTGCAAATGAGTGTATAACCTTTCTTTTTATATTAATTTGTCTTCTATCTTTTGCGTTATTATACGATTTAAAAAAAACTTAACTAGTGCAAACCTGTTAATTACTTGTACCTAGGCTAAATCAATTCAGTTCTTAATAACGTCTAATATCGAGAGTCTAAAATCGTCCAATATTCTACCTAATATAGAAAATCAAAAAAGACTACTTGAATGCAGTTCGCATCCAGCGCTAACATTCAGTTTCAATCCTATCCTATAATGCCGGTGGACGTCCTACGTTGCACTTGCAGTGTCGTAGGGTCGTAGGATGGTCTTTATTCGAGACCTAATTAAATCATTTAAAATATTAAGTAGACTACGGACAACGACAACATAAAATGGGGAAACTAGATGGTAGCTTTTGCTATAAGGCCTCATATGATGAATTGCCTTGCTTAATTTTGTTATTGCATAGAGAAACCATTTTTCTGACAGATAAACATCGCATTTCGGCTTCACGAAATTAATCAAGTTATATCTAGCCATTCTTATGTATAAACCATAAAATATAATAAATACGAAACGCAAAATATAAACGTTTATATGTAATCTTTTTTTTCATGGCGAGTCGAAGCAGATTGATTAGTCGATTGTCGAAAATATTTTATAAAAACATGTTTAATTTCCTTTGATTTGTTATTATAGCATCACGATAAGTTCTTTTTGTATAAATAAACTCTCAATGCGCGTAGCCACATTATATCCTTTACCCACCGTACCGTATTACGTTCCATATCATTGAACGACCCAACCGATATTAAAAATGATTTTCTCATAAAACCGTCATTATTTGTCGGTGGCTTTATACTTATCCCTGGATATATTACGTTTCAAGTCTATGTATCATTAACAAAAATATAAATCGGTCGTTTACGCCTGTATATTCCTTACATCAAACTTCCTTTCAAAAGCTTTTCCTTTTATCAACTACTAGCTGTGCCCGCGACTTCGTCTGCGTGGAATAGTTTTTTTGGGTATCATTTCCCTTTTTACCTTAACTTATATAAACCTTGAATGTCATGTTTATTTATATCGAATGAATGGCCTGAAAAATAAGTTTCAAGATTCTAGCTCTAAAAATAGCGATACTTCCATACAACTTTTCATCCCCCTTTTCGACCTCTTACAACCCCTATTTCGAATTAAAAAGTAGGCTATGTCCTTTCTCAGGGTTTAAAGATTGTCTGTGCCAAATTTCATCAGAATCGGTTGAGAGGTTTAAGCGGGAAAGCGTAACAAACAGACAGAGTTACGTTCACATTTATAATATTATAGTAAGGATAATACCTTAGGTAGGTAAGAAAATTAAAGTAAGATATATATTTTAGCTCGTTAGGACGCGTTCTTACTATAAAGCATCGTCGTTTGTATATTTAAATGAAGGTGTTCACATATCTACAGGCCGCTACGACATGCAGTGAGAGACTGTCAAAATAGTTTTCGTAATAAGAACAAGAAAATATAGTCGTCTAACGATGAAAATAACCGTTACGAAATAGCTGGAACGCAGCCTAACTTATAAAAATAAGACAGGCTGCTTTTTGTGATAGATGTTGAAATGATACATTTCAGCATCTTGCTAGCATTGCTTATTCGTGGATAACAAATTAGCTTGCAACTAAATTGTTATCCACGAATAAGGATCGATTATTCTGGCGATGAAGGGTTTACGTATGCAATATTATGGAGAGGAAATATCTTGAATAGGTTGGGAATACAAGTATCTCGCTCGGCGCATTTTCGTAGCAATCTTACCGTTACATCGCTTAGCTCCGGTGGAAATAGTTACCGTACTTTAACATTATAAACAACAAATAATACCAACAAATTTGTCAGCAGTTGCATCGTCTTTAGTCAAACTATACTATACTGTCGAACTCCGAAAATGATATGAGAATAGCGATTACATAGTACTTGAGGGCATAATTTTCAGGTATTGTTGCAATTGCAACAAAAAAATATGAATTATTGTATTTTCTATACGGTAACATGACGATGACGCGAGCATGTTATGTTAATATTAACTTTTTGTAGAAACCGAAATAAGATATATGGAAGAACAAATGTTTAGTCGCATCAGAAATAATAAATAAAACTCGCATTTAGAAAAACTACGTTTAATAAGTGCTTAACCTAATAATACTTATTTGTGCCACCACAGTAAACAAACTAATGACTACTTAGTAAAGGAAATGCATTATATTTATTAGAATAGGTAACAAAGAAAATTCAGACTGAAAATCAATTTGAAAACTAACTTCTACAAAAAATTTAAATACATGAAAATTTACAACAAAACAGTATTAACTTTATTTCTGGAAATGCTTGTCTTTGATAATTTGAACCATACTTGCCATTAGATGTTTTTTATTAATATTAATTATCATAAGACGATATGGAGACTCCTGTATCAATTTGTATGAGCAAAATTATATGTGACAAGTCACCATTATTTTTTATATTACATTAAAGTAAACACAAAGAAAATCCATCACAATGGAATCAATTACTTTTGACTATATCTGAAACTTCTATCCTCACCAAAGGTTTTATTATGCAATACTTTAAGGCCCCTTCAAATTTAGATTTCAATCCTTAATTTTAGTTTATGTTACCTTATTCTTACCAACAATAAATCTCGTTTTAAACGGATTTATTATTTACATTTTGAAATTCAAATAAAAAAGACTAATGTCTTGTGCATAATGTTTCATTAGTTTTAAAACACCGATATAAGAAAGTCTTATTCAAAGTCATCTCATAACGGTGGAATAAGGTCACAAATGAAAAATTTTGAATATATTGGATACCAATTACATTTCAACAGTTCCTTTAAAAAATAATCTTAATCCCTTTTCCATTCTCCTATTTGTTTCAGATATAATTTAGAACAATCACATTTGAAACCTACAAAAACTTAAGTGCTGTGTTATTTATATACCAAAAATTCGTTTTACAATTAATGGGACATTTTCTTTTAATGCTTAAATATATTAGCTTATAAGATTGTAGGACTTTGTAATTTATGGTAACATTTTATAAAGGTAAAAAAATAGTTTCTAACTTTAATAAAACTATAGTCGAAAAAATACACAATGATTTAGGAGTGAAGTAGATTTATCAATATATGATGGGCATTTGTTGTATTCAACATATTATCATATGTATTTAATTTAATAAGAATAATTGTGTAGATTTATATTTAAAAACAATTATTATAAAGTGAACCACTTTTGTCTCTTTATAAAAACTATATAAAAAAATCATGAATAATAATAAATTAATATTGACCCAAAAAATATCTGCATAACACATTTTCAAGAAGATTCTACATAAGCAAATGGGTTTAGAGCTTTATTCTCAAAAGACAATTTGCAAGATATCATACAGTGATATTATACTTTATAATATTCATTTTTATTGAAATCCCTAAGAGTAGGTACACTGATTTGTCCACATTGATTATAAAATGCATTGTGTAGTGACTAGAAAATGCATTTGTATAGGCTGAGCAGACATTTAAACGTAGAAGAGTCTTACACGAGAAGTGGTGATCAGCAAATCACCATCAAAGAACTTTGTTTCAATCACCACATTTCCGCTGTAATGAGAACAAAAGATTAAATCCAATTATAAGAAATTCATATAAAATATATAATTAACGTATTTACTTTTTTGCATTTAGCATTTGGCTAAATGTCTACATTGTTATTTTAAAGATCAAAGATATGTATGTATCAAATAAAATCTAGAACTACTTACACAAATTTGAAAATTCTTTTATTAAACAACTACATATTTACCAAGTAACATAGGCTATATAATATATATGATCAATTTCTGTAATACAAAATTAAATAAAATGGAACTATGTAAGCAAGATTTGTATTTTTAAATGTTTGTAGCAAATAAATTCAAAAACTACAGGTGCAGTTTCAAACACTGATTTACAGAGGCAAATAGCAGTAGTTACTAATTATGGTCTACAACTTTAAGAGCAATAAATACATTACAATTAAACAAAAAGTAGGTTATGTGATAATTGCTGTTTCCTTAATTATCTATGATTTAGTACATTCTAGATGCTACAATTGTAATTTTAATAAAAGAAAAACTCGCAATATAGCATAAATTTACTTACTTCAACACATTTGCAGGCATCATTTGAGATTCAGGTGCAGATTCTATCACTGACTGCCAGGTGTTGCAGGAATTTGAGATTACATAGCCAAATTCAAAGAACCATTCTTCCAGACAGCGGCCTTTGAACAAAACTTTCTGGAAAGAAGGTTTAACACAATTATAATAACACAACAATAGTAATAACATTAGTCTATTATTTTATGTAGAATAAACTGACCTGCTCTAAACGGAAGCGATCCATAGATTCAAGAGAGCTAAAATTCATCTCTCGGGATACAACACGGCACTTCAAGATCCTCTTCGGAACTCGAGCTTCATGCTCCACATCAGGGTCAGACATATCTTCATTATGTTGCCATAATATTTTGCCTAGAACCAAAATTGCATTTCCATGTATTAGAGAAAGAAGCATAGAAGACTATAAAATCAGAATGAGACTCAAGATGCCAAAGGTACATGAATATTATTACTGAGCAGCTTCTTATGGGAAATAATAAAGTAATTCATGTGTAATGTAAATAATGATAATGTAAAAATTACAGATAAGATTTTAGGCAGCAATTTAAAAATATTTGTGGATAAATGGTAAGACATCAATTTCTTTGGCTGATCATTACCTAATGATTAGCATATGTATTATAGGGCATAAACATATGATTGAGATATAGCAATGTACCAAATTTAATATTATAGTACTTAAACAAATTAAACAACTACTAAAATTAAAACTAAAATAAAGGTGAAACTATTTCTGCAAGAAATATAACTTTAAAGACAGCTTACCTGAATCAGCATCACGCAAGTTCATCCAATTACTGTTATAATAGTTAAGGAAATATTGCATCATGGTCTGACGGCAAGAAATACAAGTAAGCTGCTGCAAAAAATGTAAGTTTAAATAGCAAAATGAATTAATGGTGTAGAAAAATATACACAACGAAATAAATACCACATGTCAATAAATTGCGAAATGTAAAAGGAAAAAAGTCCTCTGCAAGGACGAACAAAGAACTCTTGCAAAATTGAAATTTATGGGCGAAAAGTATGAGTTAAATTAATTTAAAATAAATTATTGCTATTATGGGCAAGTAGATAACAAAAATCTTCATTTAAAAAGGATACACTTGAAAACCCTTGAGAATTTCCTCCACTCGTTTCATTTTGATCTCATCTGATACTGGATTTGCGATTTCAGTCATTTTTGAATTTGTCTGGAAAATTTTTATAAAGCAGTAAGAATAAAGACAAATATATTCACAATGTGTATTAAAAATAACAATTTAAAGATTTACAGCACAAGCAACTCAAGATGAAGACACGTAAGACTGCACTGTATGTTTGTCTATGTTGTGTTGTATTGTAGTTACACGACGAACCATAAACTATGCAAATCTCCTTTTTTATATTTACGGCAATAAATATAAACTGTTTGGGCCATACCATATAAACTATGCGTAGCTAAGAATAGTTGTTATACAATTGCAATTTTTGTGTCGTTATAATAAATCAAAATTTATTTTCTTATAATTAATAATTAAATATAATAATTATAATATAAAATAATTTTGGGTTACCTTTTAAATAAAAATACAGATTATAATAGATTTAAAGAAATTTTGATATATTTTTTATTTAAAAAGTAAATAAAATTGCTTAATTATAATTTCATCAGCTTGACGAACTAGCCTTTTGCGTAAAATGAAAAACATATGTTCAAAATGGTCGACTGACAGATTGCAGAACAGCAGAACGATTGTGATTTTTTGTGGATCCAAGTTTATTTTTGTGTACACAATCGGGTAACTAAGAACTGGTGAATGTTTGGGATTTTACTGGTTATATATTGCTTAAGCCTTAGGGGGTGTTCAGTGTTGGGAAGCATTAAGTTCTATGAACTCAAAAAGTGAAACTGACGAAGCTTCAAGGTAATTTTTCAGAAATTTCTGGGTCCAGATTTTTTTAAAGTTAATTATACTACAATATACTTATAGAGTGGTATTCCAGAATATGTACACTATGTATTTTTTTATAAACTGCTGCGTAATTAGCAGATAAAGGTTAGGATGTGCATTACTTGCTATTTTTGTTCTTTGTTTTGATTTGAAATTACGACTCAAAGAGTTTCATTAAACTAAGAGTTTTTCCTATTTTGCTTTGTGTATCTAAGGGGGAGCGAAGCATCATCGTCAAATATCAATACAGCCCCAGACAATTTCGAAGTTCAGGAAACTTCAGGCTTATGCCCATCAGCAAGTGCAAATTGTACACAAGACATTATGAAGCGAGCGGCCGCTAAACAGCTGATTGAAAGATATTTCTATCAGTTATTAGACGGCTGTGGAAATCCAAACTGTGACAATCAAAATTGTGCTTCCAGTGGTGAGGTAAGTTGCTTTTTAATATTTTTACTGCTTGGGAAAGTTGTTTTTGATTGAATTGATCACCTATTATTTTTAAATATTGTATTAATGTCTTGTCATTATAGAGTATCAAATTATTTTTTTATTTATATTTCTTTTAGGCCAGAAATTTAACACCTAATGAGGCGGCGGCAGAAGCCATAAAGCTCTTTAACAAAGAAGCTAGGTTATGTGACAGTCTCCCAAACAAGGTTCCTCGCACTGAGGCTAGCACTTGTGACTCAAGTGCTAGGTAAGTCTTGGCTTTCTTTATTTTAGTATTATACTCATAAATTAACCATTAAAGTATATAATAATTTCTTTCTTATTCATATAAGGTTAAAAAATATTTTTTGTTCCTATCACCTTAAAAAATTGGACAACACTTACTTTCTTCACACTTATTAATTTTAGCATTTATAAAACTTAACATACCACATATTATTGTCAGATGACATAAAATTTGACTCAGTACTGTCTTAAGTAAATTACATTTATAAATTCAATTCAAGATTTTTTTAAATGTCTACCTATTTACAGTACCCTTATTTTTAGTTTTTATATTCATTTTATTAGATTTTAAGTTCCACAAAAATTATACTATAAACAAAGAAAAAAAACAAAATTGTAGTATAGAACTTGTAGTTATGAGGTTTGCTATGTTGCCATTTTACTGTCAAAAATGAAATTTATTTTATTTTCCTTGATCTCATTGAGTTTTGGACAAAGAATTGCAGTTTCTTTTGGTATTCAGGTGCACATTTTACTGTCCATATGTGACTGTGTAATTTTATAGTCTTTAAGTCTTGATCCAAATACTCTATATATGTAATAGCCATTCTGAGAACAAAACAAAATAGAATTTTAAATTACATTATTACTTACCAGAAGTCTTTTAGACATGTGACAAACAAAAAAAACATTCATATCTGAAATCCCTAAATAAATAATACATAATTAAAACACAAAATATTTATGCTTAACATGTTTAGAGTTTATAGGTATATCCTTTTATCTGTTGTTAATAATACAGGTTAAAATAACTAGACCAAATTGAAGCCTATAGCTTTAATCACTTTGATTGTCCCTGTCAAAAGTGCTACAAGTTGTTGTTAGTAGTATAGGCTAGTAGTTAGAGATCAATTTAGCCTAGCTTTAATAACCTGCTTCAAATAGCACTTACATTAACAGATATGTCAATATTTGACAAGTTTTATCATGTGTATGTTCATCCACAGTACAACATGTGGTACAACAGAAGTAAAAGACCAAAAGTCAGATAACAAAGACCAAATAGAACAAACTGCAGCCACCAGCTCGGCTGCCAATCCGGACAAAGTATCCATTCAGGAGACAATTGATGCTAGTCATTTTGTATCTCATCAAGAAGAGTTTAGAACAGTTAGTCAAAATAGTGAGTATAATATTCTCTAATATTTTGCTATTGCACTATTTAACTTATCAGTTTTTTAATTATGCCTGTGTATTGTTAAAGTACTTGTTAAATATTAATTTTGTTGATAATTCAATAGTTCTTAGAAAATGTAAGTTATTAGAGTGGGAAGTGAATTAGACTTTAGTAATTGTATCTGTTTCATTTTAATAAGTTTTGATGGTCATTAGCTAATTAACATTAATTAAAGGCATATCTTTTGTATTACACCATTATTTAGTTCTGAGAACTTTGTATTAAGTACTTTTTTGCATAATTAATACTTTAAAAATCAGTTAAAATGTAATGATTTTATGAATATTAGTCAGTTAGTTCTAGCTCCCATTACTGTCATGTCCTTAGGTAATATGAGTGAATTAAAAGTTTCGACTGCCAAGGACAGGTTTGTGTTATTGATAGATAATCTTATTGCATTGATACTGTCTTTATCAGATGGAGCCCCATTGACAGAAGAGCGCATCAGGCAACTTTGTGACGAATGCCTAAAAACCAAATTGCCACAACCTTTGGTCAGAGCGTTAGGTGAGGCATTTACACAACCGGCAATACTAGCACGTTGTTTTCAAAGTAAAATAAAAGAAGACAATCATAGTGAAGGTGATAAAATTACAGGTATGTAAATATGATTTTTCTTTTTGATTTTGCTTATTTTACTAAGTTGGTAAACTAGCAAACAACATTCTGTATGGCAGGCGTATAGATATAGCCTACAGAGGCAAGATACTAATAAATAAGAAGAAGAATAAATAAGAAATAAACACAGCAGTGGGACAACTGCTGCTGTAGTTGAAATAGGTGAGATTTAGGTACCGATGCAGGCAGCCTTTGCAAGAGGTTTTACTTTTATAATGCCCCACTTTATCTATCATCTTCATCATAGAGGCTGTCGAAACGTTGGACTAAAATTCTCCCGTAATTGCCGCGCTAGACAAGCGCGGTGACAATAGTAGAGCATAGATGCGCGACGCGATGGGGATAAAGCCATCTGTCGGCTTCGGTTCTTCAGTTAACGTACCTGAGTCGTATAATTAAATATTAAAATTCAAAAGCAATGAGTGCAAACGTTTTTAGAATCTTGCAAACTTTTATATGTGTAAGACCTCTTACAAACGTCGCCTGCATTGGGTCATTGGGTCCTCATTCTTATTTATTTCTACCGCCAAACAGTGTTCGCATTGTTGTGATCCGGTTGGAAAGGTGAGATAGGCAGTGAAATTACTGGGTAAATGTGACATAGTATCTTTAGTTCACAGGGCTGGCGACACGCCAGTGTTATCTTTGTGATTATACGAAAAACGACGACTGCAAGAGTACTAGTACTCAGTTTATATAAGTATATAGTTATAGACATAACAATATTATTTATAACATAATATTTCAATCATAACAATGCATATTGTTTCAGATAAAGAATCAAAAGCAATGTGTTCGTCTAGTGATCCCGACAAAGATATAGACAGTATAACAGGCCCGGGCCTCGACGTGTCTTCCTGTCGTCGAGCATTTCAATACCTTTCAAAAGTGAGTTTGGTTAGAAATCCAAATAAATTTCTTAAACATTCTTTAATTGGAATACATAACGTAGCAAATACCTTTCAAATGTGACAGAAAAAATATTTTCAATTTGCCATCAAAGTGCAGAACATGTTATAATTTGTTGTCATTTATTCTGTTCATATGACGTCATAATAATGGCGGCTGTCGTCTTGTCCTGTTATGGCGGGAATATTTATTGTTTACATTTTTAATTTATGGCGGTATATCCATCCGTAATGGTGGGATTGGGAATGGCAGCAGCATCCTTGGCGCGAAGCTATATTTTGCGATTGCCACCACGCTTGCCCAGCGCAAGTAGCAATTATGGGTAACTTTCCTCCTTTCTTGGTGAGGCCTATGTCCAACAGTGAACGTCCAACAGCTATGATGATATTGTTATTTTGTGTCTAAAGCTTATAAACTTGTCAGGTGCCATCAGAATACTACAGTTCAGCGTTGGTGACCGCACTCACGACGCTGGCCGAGAATCTCGAGATTGACCTCCGGATAACCAAGAAGATGAACATGGAAGACGCCGTCAACTGCTTCGTGATCGCCTTCGAGGTGCCTGACCTAGGCTGCAGCGACTACCTGGAAATAGCCCTACCCGCTCTGTGCCATGCCGCGGAACATCTGTCAGTTAAAGGTAATCTATATATAAAAGGAGAAGCTGACTGACTGACTCATTAAAATATCAACGCAGGGCATAAACTAGAAGGTTTAGAAACTTTAAATTTTGCACAGGGGTTCCTTTTTAATGTAGGGGACATCTAAGAAAGATTTTTGGATATTTCACCTCCTAAAGGGGTAAAGTGGGGGTGCAAAGTAGTATGAAACTTGAATTGCTTAAAATGAAATATTTAATCATCTTTTATATTTATTTTTATATATAATTTGATTATTTTTAATATTTATACAACTAAAAATGATCTGTTAACAGATACATACTGTGGAAACGTTTGGACATTTAAGCGTTTTACATATTTGATTCGCTGGCGATCCTCCGGCTAAACGCTCGTGAACACGTCCAAGAGTGTCCCTAGTATATTTTGAGTCTAGTTAGATAGTTCTAAAATGCCCGTATGCGTGCGGGTGGGCGTGTGCGTTTGCGTATGCATGGGTGCTTGTGGCGACCGTTCTCAAGAATGACAAAAGATGACGACGGAATGTCAAACAAAAACCGCGTTTTAAAGCCGACAAAAAAGTAGAGATTATTTATTACTTCACAGTTTACAGTTTTATAATAAATAGAGAAAACGTAAATGTTACACAACATCAAACAATTTAAACTAATATTTAAATAGAGAAAACATATATTTACGGTTTTTTACGATTTGACTTAAAAATTATTTACCGAATTATGAAAAATCTTTCACCTGTGTTGGCTTTTTGTGTAACAGGCTATTTTTTATTTAAAAAAAATAGTCATCTCAATTTGTTATAGAACAGTCTAAGCAAGATTTATATTAACCAAATTACCGAATTGCATGCGTATGTGCGTGCGCGTATTGTTTCGCGTCCGCGTGTATGGACCACGGTTGACGTGTAGTGCGTTGCCCGCACAGCGCAAGCGCGGCTGGCGCGCACGTGGGCGCAGCACTGTAAGGCGAGCCTGCGACACATCCTGGAGACGCTGCAGCAGCTCATCACGCTGCGGGTTATCTCCACCAACTACACCATACACTTCCAGGTGCAGGACGACGAGAGCGTCACTTTAGCCACCAAGCTCATGAAGGTCGGTCTAGCACCTTTGATTACCATCTTTTAGTAAACGCAAATATTTTATTGCAGTAACTAAATCTTATTGTCTTAGAAAAATGTTTACTGTTTTCATTGTTAAAGAATAATTTCTTATTATTTACTTTGTCTAACAAAATATGATATTGTTTTTATTTTCAAAATTGAAAGCACCTTCATTTTCAAAATCAAATTTCAAACAAAATTATTATTGATGTTTATCTTTTTTTATTTATTGAACAAATACCGATGGGCCAGCTGTATTCCCCACAAAACAGAATATAAAATACTCTACTTTTGAAATAAAATATATTTTTTAATTTTTACTGTATAAATAGATAACTTTCTTAAATTATTTTATTAAATTGCACCAGTGATATGATTGCACATACACCAGTGTTAACATACAATAATTTACAGATACTATACTATGCAAATATGCTAGCCGGTGTGATGGAACCGAACACGCTGAGAGAGGAGCCCATAGTTATCGCCAACCAATTGGACCCTTTAGGGGACGTGTTTGATCGCATCTACCAAATCAATCCAATGAAGAGCTCTAAACATTCTCAGCCCGACGACCCTTTAGGTAAATATTTAAAGGTGGATTTGAATTGAATTGAAGGCGGGAGATAAAAATCGATCAAAATACTGAGAAACGTGTTTCTTTTTTATTTCAGCTATCGAATTAGATATAAATGTATTAGACGCTAGAAAACCATACTTGCCATTCGAGGAGTTTTACAACGAGCCGCTTAGTGATACTATTGAAATGGAAATAGATTTCGCAAATTACAAAACGGATCTCAACAATGGTGAGTGAATATTAATTTGGCTTACAATTTTGCGTAACAGAGAGGATACATCTAAGATACTAAGGTATACATCTAGATTCACAATTAATTAAAGGCATATATAATTCCACCAGAAACAACAAAATGTCACAGAAATCGGGTGGATGGATACGCACGATAATTTAGGGATAATCTGTTTCCAAGGCATTCCACTGTGTGCCATACGTAACAAGAGTCCGTCAGATTCAGGGATCAGAGGATTTATTTATACGTATTAAATCAATTCGAATCATTTTTAGACATTAGAGCTCAAAGGATGTTAATGGAGATCGATTACCGCAATTATTGGTTTCCATATGGGTTCCACAGGGCTCAAACATAAGATCTTTACTTTTCTACTATTATATGAATATATTTCTTACCAAGTTAAGGATGATAATAGTGACATAGTTTACAAATTATATTGTACTTTCTTTAATTTAAAGATTAAAAGGCAGATATAACATGTATGACTGACGACGTGAACAAACGTTATTTTAATAGTCGTGAATTGGTTTAATTAAATTAACCTATTACTAAACGAAAAAAATAATATATATATTTAATCAGAAATAAGTAGAGTATAGCTATTTTTTTATACATAAATAAAGAGCTCGAGTTTATCCTTTTCTTTATATTTATACCTGCATGTATGTGAGAAATTTGTCTCGAGCTAAGAAGACGTCTATCTCACAAGCTCTAACTGTTAAAGCATACTGTTAAAGCTTTTTTTCGATAAGTCTACTTCGTTCCACGTATCACAGTCGACGCCGCTCTGTACAATTTGATTTATATTCTTAGGCAAAAAGTTCACGTTCCTAAAGTACCCGTTCATCCTGACGACGGCGAGCAAGTCGCTCGGGCTGTACTACGAGAACAGGATCCGCATGCACAGCGAGCGGCGCGTGTCGCTGCTGCACGCGGTGGTGGGCTCCGTGCCCTCCATGCCCTTCCTGCGCCTCAAGGTGCGCCGCTCGCACATCATCGACGACGCGCTGGTCGAGGTACGCCCGCCACCTATCAGGATACAATCACAACAGAAGTAGTAACATCGTCATCATCGTATCAGCTTCATCAGAGGACTTTTGCCCATGGGGATGCCGCTGCCCCGCCCTGTGGATTTGAGCTGTACTGTTACGGATGGATATACCGCCATCTGTCGGTTTCGGGACGGAAGAGTTGTTATTTTGTATTTTCCGATTTAATTTTTTGGACGTTTTGGATGCTACTTTATTAGCAAGTAACAGTCCCTATTCTCATCGAGTTATAATATATACACTTATATATCATCATCATCTATATATATATATATATACATCATCTATATATACATATAGATGATTAAGATTTACACAATTGTTTAAGTTGGAAATGGTGGCGATGGAACGAGTACTCGACCTGAAGAAACAGCTGGTGGTGGAGTTTGAAGGCGAGCAAGGAGTAGACGAGGGTGGCGTCAGCAAAGAGTTCTTTCAGCTTATCGTCGAAGAAATTTTCAACCCGGACTACGGCATGTTCACGCACCATCCGGACTCGCACACCGTATGGTACGCCCTCGCTTTTGTTGTGATTCAGAGACTGCTGGACTTGAACAAGTTTTTCTTAATATTATAAATGCGAAATTTGTGTGGTATATATTTATAAATTTCTTTATTTATTTATAACCAACTTCTTATTATAACGACATTATGTAAAATTACAATATGCCTCAATTTATGTTGATTGTAATAGATACTTAAAGGTTATCTCCTCATGTTGATATAAAACAATTATTTAAAAAAATCCATAAGTAATATATGTTCGTTACTCTTTCACCCCGCAAAGACTGAACAGATCTGGATGACATTTGGCACAAAGAGTAATGATTGTCTGTTTTAACACTTGGGCTTTTTCCTATTTTTTTTTGTCTATGAAATCGGCATGACTTTTTGCACAGTTTAACTGTTACGAGGCGACATAAAGTTCTTGAAATAACAAGAGTTCCTCAGAAATGCTATATAGGCCTTGCCTTAAATTTATTAATTTCGGGCCCGTTGAATGCACATGCCAATAGTTATTTCACCAGTGGTCTGACTAATCTGAAAATAAACTAACAGGTTCAACCCCACATCGTTCGAGACGGAGGCGCAGTTTACGCTGATCGGCATCGTGCTGGGGCTGGCCATCTACAACAACGTGATCCTTGCCGTAGACTTCCCCATGGTGGTGTACCGAAAGCTCATGGGCAAGACGGGCTCCTTTGAAGACCTCGCAGATTGGAATCCAGTAAGAATATTGTGTTATTCTGATGTATCCGAATTGCAGACTTGTTCAGCCATCATATCAACCCTATCAAGCCAATTATTAGACATTGGCCAAGAGCTTACCAATAGAAAGGGTTGCATACGACTTGGTGGTAATACGAGAGTGTACGTTCGCGGTGAAGGTGTGCTACGCTGTTTCCAATAGATACACTGCCATCTGTAGGTTCGCGGACCACAGCATTGACTGGAATCGCTTACCGTTAAAAGCGTGTTGGATTGTGTATTTCCTAGCATTATTTTACACAACTTAGACTTTTTTCTACGAAAACCGTACCAAATTAGCTACGGTGAGGACGAATCCAAGAATTGAGGTAAGCCTTCTACGAGTATGATACGATTTTAATAAGCAATTTAAATCTATTCCGTGGGGCCCTGGCAGAGTAGAAAGTTACCTCCTGTACCAGGTGACTGAGGTACCGGAACAAACAGGTGGCGTTGTATCTACCCAAAGCAGCGTTGCTCTAATACGAGCGATAATGGGCTGCAGCGTTCCCATCGCGAGGCAAGCCTGCCCAGCGCGGCCAGGCCTGGCCTCAGTCCAGCAGTGGACGTTTTACGGCTGCTATGACATAATTACATTGTTAATGACATTATTAACAAAAGAGGCAGTTAATAGTTACTTTTTTAGCTGATAAGGCGTAAAATAAATGTTATGAATACCTTTTGTTAATTGGGGACCACTAGAGGTTTCTTACACAATCGATAACATATCAAAATGAAATAAATTACAATTATACCTTCGTCTGTACCAGATGTCGTAAGAGGCAACTGCGGTCCAAAGACCGAATATACCTTTTTATATTAAGCGGATTGTTGCCACCTGGTACAGAGGAAGGTATTATTCTTGTCTGTTTCTTATAATATACTATATAGAATCTATATGACAAGCCTGATGGCGCAGGATTTGATCACCACCCAGAGCAAATATTTATATGATGAATATTTATGTTTGTTCTGTATCTGGGTGTTATTTATACGTATCTAATTATTTTTATAATTCTTTTGTTGTCCAATATCCGTAGTGATGTAAGCTACTTATCTCGTAGTCACGTCAACGTATGAGAGGTCGTGTGAATTTATTTATTAATATTTAGAATTGGATCTGGTCTTTCTTAGGAGCAACAGTCTTAAAAACGGCTGTAGAAGTTACCCGAAACATCAAACACCTTCAGCTTACTTGAAAACATTATTTAATAATATCGTTTAGTTTTAGGGCTCGCCTCTGTTTAATAAATCTAATCCATCCATAATCCACGACACTAATTTCATGAATACTAGCTAATACTATAAACTAGTGTAATGAAAATGATCAAATTAACATTTTTTTTTTGTTAAATACCCGTGCGAAGACCACTAACATTTCATACTTAACTCCGACATTAGTCGCTTAAAGCATTTGTATTACGGATATCAGATAACAGAGGAATTACAAATAATACTATAATAATAATACTTAAAGATATATTTAACACCCGAACACAGAAAAAACGCAAATATTCATGTCCTGGGTGTGGATTGAACAAACGACCCTTGGTGCATAAGATCGATATCAATCAAAATCACTACCATCTGCGTGATCGGGTCCGTAAAATCAAATATTTGAAATAAATTACATACAAAAAAAGCTATTGATGTTGTTACAAGAGAAAGAAGAGAGAAGCTTAATTATTTTCAGTCCATGTAATTACAACCCCAATGCACCATTATATATAAATGTGATGTCATGAAACTAAGGACCCTCCTCACCCCTCGTCACACCGTGTCATACTTAATCTACCCCCACCCGTGTGACGAATCTCATGCATGTTCCCTTAGCCGATTAACAAAGTGTAATGAGCCACTACATGACCATTTTATTAAACAATTATTTATTATTCTTGTTCTTAACTATAATAACTATATAATATTATAACTGTTCTTGTTCCCAGGTGTTGTATAAAGGTTTAAAAGACATGCTCGACTATGCCGGCGACGATTTAGAAGAAATATATTACCAGACATTTAGAATATGCTACAATGATGTGTTCGGAAATAATATATTTCACGACTTAAAGAAAGACGGCGATAGCATATTTGTCACGCAAGAAAATAAAAAGGTAATTATTATTGAAATTATATTTTTTATATAGGTACTAGCCACCGTAAGAGGCGACTAAGGTACTAGAACCGACAGATGGCGGTATATGCGCAGGGTAGAGATGGGCAGTAGCATCCCCGTCGCGAAAGTTAAGCTTTGCTATTTCCAACACGCTTGCCCAGCGCGGCAATTATGGGCAAAATTCCCCCTTTCTTGCCTATTTCCAGCAGTGGACTTCCAAGAGCTGTAATGATGACTAACAACTGGCCCCAGCTTCGCACGGGTTCTTTATGAAATATTTCACTCGCGTAGTTAGTTCGTGTTACCATCGGAATACAGGAATAAAGTATAGCTCATATTATTTCATAATAATGTAACTTTCCATCAGATTTTTTTTTAATCAGTCAATTAGTTTTTGAACATATTCATTACAAACGCACAATACTATAAATCGTGCCTCTTTACATCCCATTTTAGGTATTTATACAAGTTATATATTTATACTATTTATAGTATAACACCTAGTGGTTTTTGGTATTGGAAATTATCATATTTTCTATGACACGTCCGACTTTGCTCTATTGCCATCGACTGTTCCAGGAATTTGTAGAGACGTACGCAGACTTCCTGCTAAACAAGTCTGTTGAGACGCAGTTCAAGGCGTTCCGGCGCGGGTTCGTCATGGTGACGGATGAGAGTCCGCTCGCCGCGCTGTTCCGGCCCGAGGAGGTTGAAACGCTCGTCTGCGGGAGCAAGGTACACTTTGGATACACTTTGCTACCTAATTGATAAACTCGGTAGTGTCCCTGTATTGTACGCCAAGTGTCGAGGGTTCGATCCCCGCCCAAGACAAATAATTTTATGATGAACATTCGTTTTTTGTTTTATTCTATGTCTGGTTATTAAGTGTGTGTATTTAAGTATTATATTTTTAATTTCTCTGATATATTGTTATTTTCTCCGCAAAGCTTCTCTCCCGGATCATACAAAGTTATGCAACCAATAAATACCTACGTCCTATATATTCTTTTGATCCCTATCTAAAGAGATACTAATGATAGGTCACAACATTATATATGACCAAACGTTGAACCAACTCGCGACTCATATTCCTTTCCGCTCTCCCAGAACTTCGACTTCAATGAGCTGGAGAAGTCGACAGAGTACGACGGCGGCTACACGGCCGAGTCGCAGACCATCAAGGACTTCTGGAGCGTCGTGCACGGGCTGTCGGCAGACGACAAGCGGCGGCTGCTGGAGTTCGCCACGGGCTCGGACCGCGTGCCGGTAGGCGGCCTCAGCCACCTCAAGCTGGTGGTGGCGCGCCACGGCGGCGACTGCGAGCGGCTGCCCACCGCGCACACGTGCTTCAACGTGCTGCTGCTGCCCGAGTACGCGTCGCGCGACAAGCTGCAGGACCGCCTGCTCAAGGCCATCGGCTACTCCAAGGGCTTCGGCATGCTCTAACAGCGAATAAACTCGTTTCATTTATACGACGACGCTATTTTATTTTCCCGAGGTTCCTAGTGTGTGTTTTCGTTTGCGCGTGCGTGTCATATTGATGCTTGCCATCGACAGTAGCGAATACACTAGTCGTGGAAATTTTATAATCGCTGATTTAAATATTAAATATATTGCAGCTGTAAAAAAACGTAAGAAAAACTTTGGGCATCTGCTCAGATATTATCGGAATTCACTGTCAAATATATATTTTTTATTTATAAAATACTAAATCTGTAAAACAATCTTATGGTTAGCAATGCTCTTTTTTTATTAAAATTGGTTAATGAAAAATTTTAGGAAAGAAAGTGGATAGTGTCGATTAAAATATCAGAATATTGATTGGTCATCTTGTAATTAGAATCTTAAAAATGTTAAAAACTAAGAACAAAAGTAAAAGTCTAAAAATAATGAGCCCTAAGAAACAAAGTCAAATCTTGTAGGAACTTTTTACCGCTAAAAGCTGCAACGTCATGTAGGTACCTAATCATAATTTACCTGGCGAAATATCCAGTACCTTCATAATTATTTAGATACCTACTTAGCTCGATTACATATTAATAATTGAATTTTTTGGATTTGTCTCACAAATTTGTCTTGTATCCGATTACATCCTTGGAAGAAGTACTTTACTATAATAACTAGAATAATTGCTACGTTTAATAATAAATACTAAACTAGTAACCGATTTCAAACTAGAAATATTTTACCAAGCAGATGTTAATACTTTTCGTATTCCATGAGATCCAAAATCTTCTGTGACCAAATCAAACGTTTCTTAGCATCTGAACTAGTGATTTATAGAAGCTAATTTTCTAACAGGTATTTACTATACATGATTTTTAGCTTTAAATTAAAGTGACAGGCGACTAAGCAATCCACCTATCGTATTTTTGTTCTAATGGGACTTATAGATAGATTAATCAAGGGACAATGATCTTCTGCTGCAACCGTCTTGAGCCGTAAGTCATGAACCACTAGAGGGAATGGACGGCGGCAGGGAGGGGAGACGGGGCGCGGGGAAGATGCCGTGTCGATTTCGACGGACGCTCGTCTCTGATGTTGATGCCGCCTGGGGAGGACAAACAGGTATCTAAGTATAGGCGTATTCATAGAGATAAGCTGTGCCCACCCTAGGATGATCTAGCGCAAACCCCAGGATGTTGGGCTACAGACTCCAAATATTGTATATTGATTGTCGACTGCGCAAGGAGAGCGTCATTTCATTGGATTTGGCATGTTTGGGGCCAGGCCCAATCTGAAAATAAACCCTAGATACGCCAATGTATTTAAGTCAACGAAACTAGTAAGTCTTCGTAAACGGTCCTTCCGGCTGATTCAGAGGACTGGCTGTGCTAATTCATCTTCACCGTCTAATAACCCAGTATTACGAGTAAACAGCAACTCGCAGAAGGCTATGACAGACACGATCGACAACTTCTCAAACTTAGGTTTAAGTGTTCATGTTAAACTTATTGTAAAACTGCAAATTGTTGGTGAACGAAAAACGCACCTGCGTTTTCATCTCTATTCGCTCAAGTTAATTCTGTTAGACTATTTCTACATTTTAGTTTACCCACCAACTATCATCAATACCTTTTATGGTAACTTTCATTACCTGCTGCCGCTGCAGCCTAACAGAGAACATAGCGCAACATAGCCCAAGATTGTCGCTCAGAGTTGCCAACTGGAGTCTTAGAAGAGTTTATGCGGAGAATGATCCTACTTGTGGTGAGCATCGCAGGTGCAGGTGGCAGCAGAGACCGCGGCGGCGGCCGCCTGCCTGCGAGCATGGCGGCTGCAAACGTGCGGCAAGCACTGCTCGCCCTCCAGCCAGGCGGGCGCACTGCCGCGACGGGACCGCAACAGCGACGCGTACGTCGGCGCCGACACGCGCTCCACCTAACGTTTTCAGACAAGTTGTTTAAGAATGACGAAGTGCAATCATCATCATAGCAGCCATAAAACTGATCTACTGCCGGATATTTACCTGTAGGAATCCCAATCCCAATCTCTAGAAAGGGGGAATAATGCCTATAATTACCGCGCTGGGGCGTGGTGGCAATCGCGGAGCATAGCTTTGCGATGGGCTACTGCAGCTGCCGATCCCTGCTGCTGCTACTGTTGCTGCCCTGTTTCATGTGAGCTCCGCTGTTTTGATTGCGGTATATGCACTCAAAACAGCGGAGCCATCTGTCGATTCTGGCACCTCAGTCGCCTCTTACGACACTTGGTTCTTAGTATTTTATGCTGCCAACGGCACCTTGCTTATTTTCATATAAATATTTACAATATAATTAAAGATTAAGTTAAACCGCTACGTGTGGAGTTCTAAAACCAACCAATCCGCATTTGTCCCTGGTTGTTTGTCATGGCCCGTGTTTCTTATTCACCCGCAGAGAAGGCTAGTACCCCTTTTCGTTATGACTAAGTGGATAAACAGGCATACGGGAAGATACTATGTCACATTAGTCCGTAACTTCACTGCCTCACTCACTGTTCAAACCGAAACAGCGATGCGAACACTGCTGTTTGGAAGAGCGTCGGACTCCCTTTGCATGAGATCTACCAATGCATTGGGGATATTAATAAATGGCTGATGATAAGATTTATTCAGTCAAAGCATATTTTCAGCCTTAATAGAAATAGTTTAAGGTAATATAGAATAGAATAAGTACAGTAATTCTAACAAATTCAAAGACTCGATCACAATGTTACTGGTTACTTACTGCAAAGCAAAATAATCATCATCATCATACCAGCTATTGAAGTTCACGGCTGAAAAATGGCCTCCCAAAGAAAGGGGATATCTGATGGATGAATCCCCATAATTACCGCGCTCGACGAGCGTGTTGGCAATGGGGATGCTGCTGCCCACCCCCGTTCTGTGCATTTGAGCTAAACTGTTTTTGATAGATATACCGCCATCTGTCGGCCGTGGAAACCATAGTTGCCACTTACGACACCTCTTATAAGGTGAGGTACTCACGGCTAATCAAAAAAACATTAGTTATAGCGATAACTCGCCAGAGGATAGGTAAAACCAATTAAGTATTTTAGTCGGTGGCTCGCCTCAAATTGATGCTTGCGTTTCTTTGGGCGTGGCGTCGAGGTCTCGGCTCGCTTGCGGCGCGCAGGCGGCGGCGGCGCGGCGTTCCCACCGAACAGGCCCCGCTCCTCCGCCACGCGGATCATGAATTTCGCATCTAGCCGGGTGATCTCCTGCGGTCAGCCTACACTTCTGTATTATCTTATGTATGTATACAGATAAAAGACAGTGTACCAGCTGCTAACTCTTGACACCTAAAGATTGCTTTATTCCTGAACACTCGCATAAACAATCCCAGTGTCGTGTTTCATGTTCGAACACCTTGAATACGTCATACGTGCTTTATCAAACTGTCCACGCAGATGTAACATGTTACGATCATGGTGTATAGGACAAACAAAAGAATTTAACTTGAACATCGATACGTATAAATAAAATTGGATTGTCTATTTGTAACATTCAATACACAGTACAATATTGAAATAAAATTTTACATTTTTGTATGTCTGTTTGTTTGAGGTAATCATTGAAACGGCTAAATAGCTGATACAATGATGAGTGAGACTCAGTCTGTATAACATAATGCTACAACTAATAGGAGCGCAGCATTTATCGAAAAAGTGAAAAATCCCGAAAATATACGTTTTGAAAGGTTTCGTTGCGTGCACTGCTTAAACGGTTAAAGTTACGCTAAAATAATGTAAAAACGCGGAAGAAGTTGCAGGCACAGCTAGTAATAAATAAGATATCGGTACAACGCAAGTTACCAGCTCTTCATGTTCATGTTCGTGCGTAAAATTATATTTTTTTCCGGACAAATCTAATGCTGCACTACTCAGACGTCATTTCCAGCGCCACCGGGAGAAAGAGCGAGGTCGCTCGTTAATGAGCGACCCTGTGCCCGTATTCATCTGCGTGCCCCGCGGCGGCGACCGCGCGTTTAGTTACGGGCTATCCCGCAAGGCTCGCGGGATCTGAGCACCCGAGGGTGCCTCTAAACGCCCGACCTAAGCTCGGGTGGCCATCATTGGGGATGAAGTTAAGTTTTGCAAAAGAGGATAGAGTGAGCTAATTTAAGTTCTAAATGTCGACTGAACATTTAGATCAGTATGTTGCACATATAAATAATAATAGCAATCAACTCACACATTTCATTCATTACCCTGACTCCATGATGAGTCGCTTAAAGAACTTGTGTTACAACACCAGACAACTAGGGCATCACAAATATAATACTCAAATACATAAATTCAACAGCCAGACACAGAACAAATACAAATATCAACACATAAATATTTGTCCTAGGTGGGGATCGAACCCAGGATCTTTGGGGTACAAGGTAGGATCAATACCATCTGTGCCATAGGGCCCGTTTAATAAATATTTGTACCAGTCAAAAGTAATTTAGCTTATAAACTCATACATCAAGAACATCTATTTTTTCATATTAAGGTTTTATTTAAATATCCGAAGAATAAAATAATAAGCCGAACCTTCCTCTGAATAAGTCCGAGGTAGCAACCGTCTCTATCTAAGATGTAGTTGATGTCCAATCCGTTTCCAAGATTCGGCAGAGTTCTCATTTCAAACAAGTCGCAGTCTGGCACCTTTAGGTACAAAATAAACATACTTATAATAACAATAACGTTACATAGGTACACAATAATATTCACAACATATCTCATACATTGAGCTGATTCCGAGCTAAGTCGCTTCAAGCACTTGTATTACTTGACTACATATTTTAACACTCAGACACAGAACAAATACAAATATTATGACATACATGTTTGTCCTAGGCGTGACTCGATCTCCTGCATCGAATCGGAACACTGCCGTCTGCGCCATCGGGCCCGTTGAAGTGAATATATTATGGGTATTATTGAGGACTTGTTCCTACAAGGTACGCGGTACTTACAAAAATATTAGGGCTATCTTTATCTGGATCTCTTGGATAGCTTTCTTCAGGAATTTCTGGTATTGGCCTAGCTTTATTTGTTCCTGGACGTGATCCATAATTGGATTCTGGACTCTTCTTCAAGACCCCTTCTCCGCTGGGCGGCCTACTAGTTTTAGTTTCCATAGGTGGAGAAGAGGAATACGTTCGTTTGGGTGACGCAGTACTGGTAGATAATTCATCATCTTCTTTTTCATTATCCGACTGAGTAATAGCGTTATCTAAAGTAGACGAAGTTTCAGAAACGACAGTATCGGCAACTTCTTTTTTAGGACTCTGAAAAAATATCAGTATCAAAAGATATCTTAATAGAGCACAGGCCTAATGTAATTTGTATGTTCTTTATTTGGTTAAAACTAACATGATGACGATCCTTGTGCTTCTTTTTGAGAAGTGCATGGCGTTCTCTCGCCAGACGATTAGCCTCTGCAATTGCTCTAGTGACTTGCACTTGGTTCTCTGCTTCCAACGATGAATGAGTCTCGTACAGGATAAGCTGTATCTAAAAATATAATATGTATTAGCATACGATACACAATAGTGGCAAGCTAAATACTTTTTTTAAAATCGTATCTCCTGTTTATACCTGCGGTTTTGATAATAGGGTTTTCAAAGTTTTCTTTTGTTCCTCCAAAATCAACTGCACCCGCGCTTTTCCATTAGTATCAATTTCAGACTCTGTGAGTATCTGCAAATGAATATCAACTTATTTAATTAAGAACGTGCGTTCATTAACAGTTCTAAGATTTGCGTCAATATCTCACCTCGAGCATAGCTAGATCTCCACCTCTGCCACAGACCAGATCAATGGGGTCAGTGACCGCTGAGTAAGAGTTCGGTGGAGTGGCCAGCACTGCGACAACTCCGTCTAAAGCATTAGTCACAAGCGGCGTGTCGCAGTGGACTGGCTCGCTGAGCACGCACACTGGAGCGTCTGAGTGGAGCAGCTCCGACGCTTCAATGCCGAGGTCGCGGAGTGCGCATACATAGCTGTTCACTCTGATATGACAAATATGTAGTGTAAAAGCAATGCTCGCATCAAAATATTATATTTATATATATAAATGAATCCCTATTTCCCTTGGTCATGCCATCACGCGTAAACGGCTGAATTTTTTTTTGTTGTTTCTTTTGTTAGGAGATAGTTCTTATAAAAGGAAAAAATCTAAAAATTGCGCGAAAATTTAAAATATAATAATACTTATTTAAGAATACTTAACAAACATATTATACTAACTGACCCGACAGACGTTGCCTTGTCTTAACGATGACTATTTAATTCGAATTGGCATAATTAAATTAAATAATATACATTTACAATATTATGTTGAAAAATAAAAGTGTATTTATTATTCTAATGCTTTATGATATACAATAATCATAGTTTTTTTTCTTTCTCGTATATAAATAGTTTTGTACAATATAAACTTTTTTAATGTAACGTTATGACATTTGACATAGAATTGTCATGTTAGAATGTAAGCTTAAATATCATCAAAAGGATGTAAAAAAATGGTATATTGTTTAAAGCAAATGCTTCGATCGCAGTTATTTTATTGATAGAAATTATATGTAAAATGAAGAATTAATTATTTCCTACATAAAAATGTAAGAAAACTAAATTTCTTTGTGTACAACACATACATATGTGTTCTAGCCATTACGCCTAAAATTAAAAGTTCAATTAAATATGGAATATTAGGTACTCGGTATTATATAGGTACTCGGTGATAAATAAGAATACAATAGTTTTCTTCGATATAAAGTTGAATTTTGTTTTTAATAATTACCACCAACTTGACATACAAACTTAAGTCGCAAAATCCGCAACCAAAGATACACAAAAGCAATGCAATTAAAAATCGGATCAGTACGTAATCATTATATTGCGTATTATAAAACAGCTACGTCTTTGTAATGGCACTTGACTTGCGGCAAAGAAATTTATGAACAACGTCAATGAAGCCACCATTTTTGAAAGGGAAGCACTAAGGCGAAGACATTTTGATTCTACGGATTCCTTTGATTTCGAACGAAATGCCATTCGACTTTAAACGGTTGCAATTTCCAATGCGGCGAGCGTACGCAATATAGATAAATAAATCTCAAGGGCAGTTCTTAAGTGTTGTGGCATCAATCTTGAAAATCCATGTTTTTTACATTGCCAGTTATATGTCGCCTGTTCCCATATCGGAATACTAACAAAACTATTTATATACGCCGAAGAAAAAAAACTAAGAATATTGTTTATCATAAAGCATTAGAATAATAAAAACACTTTTCTTAATTATACCAATTCGAATTAAATAGTCATCGTTAAGACAGGACGTCTGTCGGGTCAGTTAGTAAGTACCGACCTCTTTACATTACTGTGTTACTCGTAATTAAGTAGTTACCAAATATTTTAAAGGGTTTTAATTTTTACTTATAAGGCTATGAACTAGATAACTAAATAAATAAACAAGAACATTGCCGTATTTTAAATCTATACTTAATAATATTATAAAAAGAACAGATATGTATTTTTATTAGTAAAGAATAGGCTCTAAAACTACTGGGCCAATCATCATCAAGTTATTTTAATGTAGGCTTTTTTCATCTTTGTATTTGACAAAGGTTACTTTCGTAATACACGCCACCTACTTGTCTCCAGCACCGAAAACCACCAGCTTGCCCAGCTCAGGAGTGACAGGCGCTGAGGGTGCACTGGCTTTGAGAACGGCGGCCAGCTCGTGCAGTTGTGCGGCGAGGTAAGCGGAGCAACGTGGAGAAGAGGCGTGAGTCTGGGCCACCACGCCACGCAGGGCACTGGCGCGCAATGCGCGGCAAAGAGTCGATGCACCTTCGCAGAATTCACGCTCCTGGCATAGTATGTGCACATAAGCAAATGTATTTATTGACGTCAGACGGTTCTGCTATCAGAGTTTAAAGCAAATTTCTAAACGCGATCCCCAAAAAAACACCCTGCCCCAATAGAGCTGGTGGTGATGACATAATTAGGTAGTATCATTAATGTAATTATAATGAGTGACTCGATGACGATGAGTTGTTGGATCTATTGGCTATCTGATTGTTAAATATGTAATTACGTATTTTATTTGTAACTAGCTGTAATAAAACAAAGATTTACTTCATACCTGAAGTACTATAACGCCATTTTTAACCAGATCAAGTTGTCCGATACTTTCGTTTTGAGGAGGCCGCAATGTAATGAATCTGTACAAATAATGTATTGCAGCCGGTTAAGTTAATCATCCGATTGAATATGAAATTGCGGCAATAAAGACTTGTTACCTTGGGCACACGCGATCGAATCTGTATTCTCCCGCACAAAGTTGGCGGGAATTGCTGTACGTATACCCCAATTCATGCAACTTTTTCACCAGTTGTGCTACTTTCCTAAAAGTATACAATATTAATTTTGGTAGAGTACTTTTCATAAACTAAGTAATAGATATAATTTTACTTACTTTGCCTTGAACGTATTCACCCATCCAGTAACGCTGTCTTTGTTTACGCATGCTGAAATTCGCTCTTCTTTGAGATGAGGTGGTAAGAGTTCTGATAGGCTGGGTACAAAATTATTATATTTTGATATTTGTAATATCTATAAAAACATGTGACAAAAATTTACCTGAGTGTATCTTAGACCATATAAAGGCCATAGTCTACTAAGTTAAAATAGTTGTATATTAATTAATGTTACTCCAATGGCGGCAACAGGCATGCGGTGATCGAAAGCGGCCACCGTAGTCTACAGACACTTACAATACCTGGTGTATCATATGCGCATTGCCGACCCTTTAAATTTTATTATTGATTGAGTATAACAATTAAAAATAGGTAATCATTATCGTCATATTAGACATTGAATTTCCACTGTTGAACCTCCCCAAAAAGGGGGGATGTTACCCATAATTGCGTGGTGGCAATCGCAGAGCAGAGCGCAGCTTCGTGACGCAATCGCTACTGCCTATCCCCATCCTGTGTATTTGAACTACACGTTTTCGAATGGGTACATCGTCAACTGTCGATCCCGGTGTCTCCGTAGCCTCAGGTCATAACCAGGAATCCGGCACAAAGGGAAGT
The DNA here is from genome assembly GCA_020976665.1 of Heortia vitessoides. NCBI lineage: Eukaryota > Metazoa > Arthropoda > Insecta > Lepidoptera > Crambidae > Heortia > Heortia vitessoides. The sequence goes on along the minus strand of JACJUM010003237.1, from coordinate 6,393,445 downwards.
ACTACTCTACCCTTTATAACACAGCAAATGATTAACAGCAAAGTGACCTTAGATTATTAATATTAAAAGAAATGGAATAATCCTTACGAGAAGGCCTTGTTTTTTATGCGTATCCTGGCGATAGCTGCGGCAAAGTGCACCCTTTGCTTCCAGATGGTTTTCTCGATAGATTTGAAGGGTTGTCCTGCTTCAATAAGCAGTTTCGTTGCGCGCTCTGTTTCAGCCCTGGACCTCGCCACCCACCGCCGGCGAGCTAGCTCCATCAAGAACAGCCACACCGTATGCCGGTGGTTTAGCAGCTGAGAGAAAAAATGGATATAGATCTAAGAGGCGCTATGTACAGTTATATTTAAAAACTAGCCGGCCCTATGCCTATGTTACTGCTTGTAACATCAGCTACTTCGATAGCCGCAAATGGTGATGTTCCTAGTTTATGCGCCAAGGGTCGTGGGTTTATTCCCACCCAGAACACATTTAAATGTATGTAATTTTAATGTAATAATATTTATGTTTGTTCTGTAACTGGGTACTAAACGATGTATTTAAGAATTATTTTAATGATGAGGAAAATGTTGTCTGATGTTTGTGACACAAAGACTTTTAGCGACTTACCGCGGAGTCAAGTCAATTTAGGGATTGTTGTGTAAATAATAATATTTGCCAGTGAAAGTCCCGCTAAAATAGCCTAAGTGGTTTTAGCGGTTTTGGCCGGAACAAACAGACAGACAAAATGTTAAACTAGTTTTTTTTATACGTGTATGTACGTCCATAGGTATTTAGTGAAAGCTGTTAATTTGAAATAACAAGCAGACTTGTATTTATTCCATATGATATTCAAAATATTTCAACCCGATGGAACTGTTTAGTGTGTGTTTTAGTGGTGACCTACTTTCCTATTGCCATATGATAGGAAGGAAGTTTTTAGTCAGTACAAACTACCGAATCAGCGGTATCGCTGGAGTTAATCACAGCGGACTTATCATCGTTCATCTACGAATGAAGGCGCCGGAACGGAAAGCGTGCTTTTGTTAATAGATTCCACTTTAGCAAATCCAAACATCACCGATACCGATTCTTTTTGTATACCAAAATAGCGGCCGTAAATATAGAGCTCATTTTCGTGCGCGTCCTCAGGGCACGGAAAAGAAATGACTTTGGTCACGAGAGTGGTGTAATGGGACTAATGCGAGTTAGATGGGGCCGTACTTTTTTTTGTAACATCTTGTCGAACCTGCCCTAACTGAGCGCTCTGTAATGATATTTAGTAGGCAACCTTGTTATGTGGCCTTCATCAATCATTGAAGTTCAAGACCTTGGTAATGAAACGACGTAAAAATCTAAATCGTTGAAGGGCGCCCTGGCATTTTAATAGTTTGATTTATAATAGCTGGTGCATTGCGAGACTAAGTATTTCAATGTCTGTAATTTTTAATAGCAGTAGGTTTGGTACCTGCCCTACGATTACTATTTACTAACATGGGCACAATGTAGCATTGGTGTTATGGTATCTTACAGGTACTAACTGAGGATATTATGTCTCATGCTTACAAACCAACATGTGGTGACGACAAATTTTAGTTTTGTCAAGTAAAGAAGGAAAATATCCGATTTATCGACGACAGTATTTGTTAATAGTTCTTATTATTATATTCAGACAGAGGTTGTAAGAGTTAACCTAAAATAGCTATAGAAGAAGAATTAATGAGAAATTGGTTAGCATACCTCGGGAAAGTTAGTAAAGAACTCAATATCTTCAATAGCTTGATCCAGAATAGATTTATCTGAAATATACAAAAAACTAATTATAACAAAATACACAAACTAAATCCTAATTCAAAAATAGAATTTATAATTAAGTATTTATTTATTTCTGTTTGAACTTTAGCAAAGTACTTAAGTACTTTTCTTGTGATATTGCGATATGTGAACCGAAAGTTTACACAACTCGCGTGCCATCAATTTACATAGGCGGGTGTCGAACTGTGGAGTAACATAAGGGAATAAAAACAGATAAAATATGACTATGGCGTTTCGGTTCCGTATGTGCCTAGCGAACTCTTTGCATAAAACTTATATTTTATGCCAGCACGTGCCGAATTCTGTAGGTCTGGCTTACTATTAATATTCTAAACACTAAAGATATTTAGGTTCTTAGAAAAAGCTAGTCAAATAATAACACGACTCATAAATTATGCAGAATAGCGATTTTTTAAATCAAAATATCGCACCCCTAGAGGAAGACTAACAATTAAAAATAATATAACTCTCACAGTTCTAGAAACATCGTAAATTTAATCGAAATATTAAATTATTTCTGATAGATTTTAACAGACATGTACAATATTTTTTTTCTTCCAAATAAGTGTGCTAATCGTGGATTTTAAAAAAACTTTTACGATATAATCTAAGTCAATTTCGTAAGGTCTACATACAACTATGAGTAGGTCTACATTTAATTGAGTTGTTGCAGTTTTCATCTAAGGTTCTCTTCCCATTTATAATTATTAATAGACATATTTGTTGATGCGTATTTAGTATTTGAACCACAATGATTATATTAGATATCAACCGTTGCAAGTCCGCAATGGCCGTGGCAATTTTTTTTACGAAATAAGGGTTATAAGGGGTCGAAAAGAGGGATAAAAAGTTGTATCGAAGTATCGCTATTTTTGGAGCTAGAAACTTGAAACTTATTTTTCAGGCCATTCATTCAATATAAATAAACATGACATTCAAAGTTTATATAAGTTAAGGTAAAGAGGTATGGTACCCAAAGAAACTATTCGACGCGGACAAAGTCGTGGGCACTGTTAATAATAAAAGAGTAATTATTTACTTTTTTAACATTAAATTATTATATTTAAGACAGTTTTAAAATTAACATACAACAGAATCTCAAAAAGTAGGTACAATGAAAGTATAAACCTATAAAACTTTCCTACGATAAAACACATGGTGGCAGTTAAGAAAGTAGTTTGGAAGCCGATGCAAGTATTTATCGCGACATAATCGTGTAGGCACCGCGATAAAAGTTAAATAACGCTTTAGAACAGTAGTAAACTGGTTCGGAGCATAGCGTGAGGTAATTTACGGCTGGTGTTGCAGTGTCGGCAATATTTGTGCTAGCAAAATGTAGTTTTCGAAATGAATACGATAGCTGTCTTGAATATAAACAACGATATAAAAGTAATATACGTATCAAAAGCAGATATTCGCCACAAGTTTTACATACGCAATCGTGATTGAGAATATTTTAAATTTGTCTCAAACCTGCTTGTAATAACACTTAGTACTCTTTTAACGTCTTTATAATGCGGTTAATAATATTTTATTATTTTTATACATTTTTGTATGTCTTTTGGGCCTATGGTATAACTAGTAAATATTGTAAATATTAGAAAATAATCAACCAGCTGAACAAGTTTCATGACATATATTTTTTACTCAATGTTAAATCGGTTCTGGTTTTCAAACGTTCTAAGGGCTTAATATTTCAGGAGTCACCTCGTATTTCAGTGATTTACAACAAGAGGGTGAATGTAAAAGTAAAGACAAAAGTTCCGTCGTAAATCTGTTTTATGAGTTCCGTCTGCCGGCTGAAACTCCTGAACAATAAAAAATCGTATACATAGTATTGCTTTACCTAAATATTAAGAACACTATTTATGACTACAATATTTTACATTAACTTATATTTAACAAATACAGTGGACTCCCGGTAATCCGACAACGTTTGGCAGGGCAGTGTCGGACTATTCCATCAGTCGAATTATAGAGTACTGCCTAAAAGTACCTTTTAATCCGACAAATTACAGATCTAATATGTAATAAGATTCGATACCATATATAGAATCTGATAATTCCACCAATCAAACACTATTATGTATGTCAAATGTAATAAACTAAACAAACAAATACTTTAATATTACATTTAATGTTAGTATGTATATTTTAAAACGTGTATATAATTTAATATTACGCGTCGAGCACAAAAGTGGGATGTGTACGTAACATGTTCAATCATGAATTATCTACAATAGCGAAGATTGACAACGTGTCGGATTGCTAGGGGTGTCGGATTAGCCACGCGCCGGATTACAGGAGGTCCACTGTATATAATTATTAGGCACTCTGATTGTTGATCTTTGTGTTTCAAACATTTATACAGATCCGTTCAGTATTTATTGAGTTTATTTTTGTTTTATGAAATTAGTTCATACAGGAATCCGATAGGAAGTCGCGCTTAATTGACGTTTTTATAATATATTGTAAAGTATGTATAGTTAAGTTAACTTTTTTTAACAAAAGTGGGCATTGCGTATACATCTTGACTTTTAAGGTCTACAAAGCTAGTTATATTACGCCTGTATTACCTTTTAATTTTTTTTAAAAATTGGGGATTACGTAAATACATCTTGACTTGTAAGGTCCACAAAGCCCGTTATATGCCTAACTAACCTGTATAACCTTTAAAGAAATGTATAATAATCATTATTTTCGTTAACAAAACAAACGTGTTTGTTTATAAAACACTACGGAGCTTTATACGAATCCTTCCGCGTGGATTTATATCGCTTTCAATATGTCGACTGGTACAGTTATGCCGCATTCAATATATATTACATATTTATAGGATGCAGTATAAGTGTATCCTATCCTATCCCACTTCAGGGATCTTTTTCAGGATTAAAAGGAGCTCAGGTAAAGGCGGTTTGGACTTATAAAATGACGGTTTATGATTATCCAATCATTAATAAACGTTAAAGAAACAAAAAGTATGCCAAGTTGGTTCCAAAATTAACTTGCTGGGCGGATATACAGCGCGTTTTCTTAATAACTCATAGAACAAGTGAGACTTTTAGAAGTTTGCTCTCCTGCTACTTACATCGGAAGACGTCGTATATGAGCGAGTAGACACAGCGCATCTCCTGTTCGTCAATGAAGTTAACTTCAAAGGGCGGCTTGCACAAAAGTCGGGCTGCTTTGAGGACCTACCAAAGTTTTCATAATTTTTAAAATACACTCGTCAAGTTTAATTGATTAATCAGAGCTATATTATAAACGAATGTCGGGTACGGCTTTATGGCTGTCCATTCAAAGAGAAAATACAGTCTCAACACATACATTCATGGCTTAGATCAAAGAACAAAACTAAATTAGTGTTTATTAATGTTCCTTTTGAATTTTGGTTTCTTTGCAAAACTTGCGACATTTTCTATTATAAATTTTTGTATTTTCTTCAAATCCTGGGGTGTATGATCCTAAAATAAATATGTATAAGTGTATGTATATACGTAGGTATGTTCTTGTTTTTGTTTTATTTGTTAGTATTTAACATAGTTTTTTTGCGGATTTCAATGCAAAATTTTGAGCATGGGATATCGGTTTTGTGAATTAAAAAATTGCTTCACATATATAACTAGGGATTCCCTCCCTGTACGGGGAATTACTTTCGTACCTATTTGATTTTATGCTAGTTTATAAATAATATTGTCTAACTGGTGATAGGAATGGTTGATAACATTTCAATTGCGTACCTATATCATTGGCCAGTGATGAACAATGCGTGCCAATTTAGTTTTTAAAAAAATTAAAACATCGAGTCGAGTACGAAAACAATTTTCGAGAGCTGTTAGATCTGCTAGACTGAAAGTCTCTTATACATCCTGACATGAAGATATTATGTCATATTACCCAGTACTTTCACTGCTTCCCTCACCCTTCAATCCGGAACACAGCAATGCGGACAGAAATAGGCGAGAGTGTACCAATGTAGATGACCTCTGTATGAGGTCTACCTCAAGTGAAATATAACCACAAACAATACTTTAAAATGTCAGTCCCGCAAATCTGGCAGATCCAGAGTTAATGACCTCAATCCTGCAGGTTTGCGGTCTAGACGGATTTGAGTGACCTGTCCGATGTCCCAGGCAGGTCCGGGGGCAGTTTTGATGGTGACAGGCGTCGGCGCGCTGTGGTGCTTGGTCGGTACCACCATATTCCACGGCGACCATTCCTCGAGTGGCTCCTCCATGGGTACCGACTCTTGTCCCACGTCTTTTTCCCTAGTCATCAAATTATATACAGGTGAACAATACACATTGAGTGAGGTTAATAGATGGGATATAAGTGCTGATGTAAGTACATAATTAATGCCTTTAAATAAATAAATTCATACAACATTTCATACGTTGACATCGACTCCATTAAAAGTAGCATAATACGTGTTACGGACTCCGGATAATCAATAACATAATAAGTATCAATAAACAAATAATACTTGAATACATATTTCAAAACCCAGAAAAAGGACAAACAAATCATCATGAAAATGTTTTCCCTGTGTGGGAATCAAATCCACAAAATAGAAAGACTACCGAATGTGCCATGCGCACGTTAGACAGAGACCAGTAGAATATAATACCAGGTCTGTTCATGAAAGTACTCTCATTATGCCGCAAATAAAAATATTCTCGTTTCTTTAGGAAACATGTTATGTACAGACGTTGGGCGGCCTTATTGAACATAGCGATTTGCAAATTTCTTCCAGGCAACCTTTGGATGGAAAGAGTGAATAAAACAAAGAGGTAGTAAGATGTGTCAATAAGATCCATACAAAAATATATTAAATGTTTATAATATAAATAGATTGTATTTAAGGAAATAAAACAAGATATAACTACAATGTTAGAAAGTGAACCTTCACCAACCGTTTTAACAGAGGCAGGGACTGCGTGCATCTAATATTAAGCGGTAGTGCATTCCACAAATGAACAGACTGGGCTGTAAAGGACTTCCTAAAAAACGTTGTGGAATGCACAGGCGTTTTTATTTAAAAGTTCCTGATGACCTGAGAGATTTCTTGTGGCTAAATATATATTTATAATCAGTACCCATGAGATTTATTTTTAATAAATTTTGGCCTGTACACTACTCTGTTATATAACGTATACATTCAGAATAATAAAATCCATTCAGTAGTTTTTACGTGCATATAACCCGTTTATCCATTTCTGCACAAAAATAATACACTATATCTGGGAATAGGAAAACAGGTACGAACTTACCTTTCTATGTCTTCATTGAGAAGATTTTTCCCCATTTATTAAAATTAAACTAATTAGTTCCAAGACAACCACAGAAAACAAAAATGAATTAGGTAATACCCCATAACGAAACTAACATGTAAATAATGGAATTTACAAGGATGTTTAAACTATTGCAATTATTAAATTGTCGTTATTTAACTTCGTGAATTTCATGTTAAGATGACATGTTGCAACTGTTTGGCCCTGCCTATTTTTTTTATTAAATGTATGGCCAGACCTGTAAGAACACGATAAAGTTTGTTACCATTTTCATAAATCTGTTTTCATTTACATCATAAATTCCTTTTGCTATTACGTTTCGTATGAACATAGAACTTGATAAAACCTAGTATTGTGCAATCATGAGTTCGCTATATTGAGATGTTACATGCAACGGTTATTCCTTGGGCTGTTAGCTGTATCGTTTGAGTTTTCTGTTGTAATAAAATGTCTTTAAAGCTTTACTCGGGTAGATTATATTTAGATAAACCAAATAAGGTTTTATTTAAAAGCTTTTATTTAACTTTATGCTCTATTCTGAGTAATGACATATTAGGCTACACTGAGTTTCAACGAAAATAGAAATGTCATTAATTATATATAGGTATGGTGCAATAAAATATTTATGTGAATTAGTCATCAATTATAAATATTCCATTGAGTTTCTCTTGACACATGAAAAGGGCGACAGGTGTAGGTACCTATCTGTCAAATATTCAATATTATATATATTATATATCTGGCAAAATTTCACAGTCAATTGAGAACTCAACAGCTCATGCTTAAAGTTTAATATATATTGTATATATAGTTCTCTAGACTAAGCTATATGCTATCCAATTAATAATTAATAATGAAATAAAAATACGTAAATAAAAATGCTATATTAACGTAAAAAATATTCTCATTGTATTTACTACCGGCTGAATTGATATATGTACATAAGTAATATACGAGCTATCAAATAATATGGAGACCGAATAAAATCGAAGCAAGTATCAGTACCAGGCATCAATATTGTGTTTTGTATGTAGCATGCATGACGCGGACATAAAATAAAGGGCAGGTCACGGTCGCTACTTCTCACATGCGTTACAAAGCTTAGCTCACGGTATTTTTGTTTGAACATTACTGCGAAATCGTCATTACTTTTAACGTAATACCATATCAATTATTATAATAGACATAATGATTGTTACCAAATACTATTAAAATAAAGCGTTCTACGGCTTCTGTAGGAATAAAATGTAGCTTATTTAACTCGTTTATAATGTAGCGAGTTTAATACAATTTAATTTGTAATTTACACCGAATTTCTAAATTCGTTCGAGTAGTTTTTGATTTGAAACGTAACAATCAAATAAAAAACACCTATCCTCTTTATACTCATAGATAGTTTAGATATGATAAACAGTTAAATTACTTTTGTCTTTATTTGTGACATTTTCGCGGCTTAAATGGCGGCCATCGCAAATTCTTAGTTTTTCCCTAATTAAACGTATTTAATCCTATCTGATGTTTGTTCTATGATCGCTAACATGCTACAATTTTATTTTACGAAATATCAACAACACTTGTCCCACGGAAACTGTACATAAGTAATATCGGATATTTTTTAAGGCTGCGTTAAATAATCTAGATCCACTTAACTGTTCTGACCTGAATGAGACCCACATATAACATACATCCGGAAAAACTACCACTTTTATACAACAGCTAGAAAAACAACAGCTTTCTTTTTAAACTGCTTAACCTTATTTGCCTCCATCCGCAATTATTGCAAATTGAAACCAATTTCCTTAAATTACTCTAATCGGAAAAATTATGTTATCGGCCCTTATTTTAGCGTAATTTTTATAGTACATAATACTCTAGTACTACAACGACTTGAAAGCTTCTAGCTGGTAATGGTCTGCAATAATTAGGAAATTAATTACTGTTCTCCCTAGAAAGTATTTATTGAATAATATCAAATCGTTGTTTGTTAAAAGAATATCTAAAGTTGTCAGAGAACCTAATTTGCAACTCAAGATTTTACTAATCTTAGGTCACTTAGACTTGCTATGTAAGTACTCACTCATACTCATCGTCCAAAAATTTCTGCATAGCCACCAGCTGGAAGTACTGCTGCAGCCGCCAGTCCTTGTCACTCGGCAACACGAGCTTTTCCGCTTCGCTAGTGTCACCATCTTGCCTCGCAGCATCCTCTTGTACCAGCAGCTGGGCCAGCAGCTTGGGATACACCTCGAAGACGTTCCCATCGCTGTACTCGCTGAGGGCAACCCACAATGTGTTGGCGTCGTATTTTGGCGGCATTACATGACAGGAAACTTTAAATTATTTGAGTAATAGAAACATGTTTGAATTTTAAATCAATTTCGTCAAAAACTTTTTAACTTAACAACTTCCGCATGCGATGAGAAGTCTATAGCGTGAGCTTGTTCGAGTAAGCATTTTCGCCGAGGGTCGCCCGCCTACTGAAGGCGGCTGGCGTTGTTAGTCACTTGTTGCTTCTGTTCCTTACTATGATTATTCCGTAAGAATGGTTATTACGGCTTTGTGAAGGCATATTCCGCCCCATTATTTCGCTGTTCATACCTGCAGAAGTTGTTTAGCACTTTATTCTGATATGCTGAGAATTAAGTAATTAACAGCAGTATTTAAAACATAAGAAAAATTCCCATACATTGGTCAATTCCAAAATAGACTTTTCTCCTATAGTAAAACTATCATCGCACAAAACTAAGATATTTTTTAAGCGTCTTGCGTCTCTTTCTTTCTCAACGCACTTTAAGTCCTGAATTAATTAGTTTAGGTAAAGTCACATATATTTATTGGTGGGTTTATATATTTATTTAACTCACCAACGTTTGTTTAAACTTTTACTTCAAATAAACATTACACTGCGCAACATTATACAAGATGTAACAAACACCTATTACAACTTACATGCCTTCTAATCAGAAGCTACAACTTCTTTTATTTATTTAAAAAAAGTCACAAAAAACATTTTTTTGCTTACTTCCAATTTATTGAGCAGCCACAATTCAACAAGCTCATTAAGGTCTCTTTGAAGCAACACTGAATCTCGGACTGTTTTGATAATTATACACAATATCATTAACAAACATAATAAACAAAACTGGACCCAAGTGAGTCCTTGCGGTACGCCAGAGGTCATTCTCCGCGCGTTGGAATGAAATCAATTGACGACTACAGAAAAAGATCGATCTTATAAAAAAGACTTTTGAACCATAACCATTTAAATATAAATTCATAATCCTAAAAAATACTTTATAATATTCGTCAACTCCCCCAGGGCAAGAAAGCCAAGACAGTGAGCCTACCCGGAGGTTTAGACCGCAGTAACGCTCAGCTAGATTCTAGACTTTGAGTCTAGAAGGCTTTGAGATGAGTTCACCATACAGTGTAGTAACCGCTTCTATAAGATCTTCAAAACATTATCAAAAATAAAAAATTTGTAAGTTTATGCGTGCCTACACTACTTTTTTTTATTCGACGTTATCTTGTGCCCACCGTATTTAAGAATAAAAATAATCCGAGGCTTTTAAAGAAGTTAAAAAGTAGTTTCATTTACCTATAGTATAATATGTTAAACCTTTATTTATTTAAACATAAGTAAAATTACTTCAATTATGAGTTACGTCTTTCATCTGTCATATGACAAGAGATCATTGCGATATCTATAAAAATATTACCGAAACATATTTTTAATTTTTGTACAAAAATGTAACATTTGTTACGAAACCTTTTCCATTACAAAATGGCTACGTGATGCTATAGTTACTCTCCAATGCTTCGTTAATCTCTGATTCTTACTTTATCAACATGGGCACCCCCATTACAATTGAAGACAGCTATACAGAACGAAGACTCTTGTTTAAAGACATCTGGGGCGCTGCAAAGGAATCCAATATAATTAACAAACGCAGAGTTATAAAGTAAGAGCTTGAAGAAAAACACTCAGTTAAAGCATGCCATGGCGTAGGAATTCATCATCATCATCGAACACGTATAGAGACCAAGCACTGTCCTTTAATTGGGTTCCGTCTGAAAGTTGTTGGGAAGACCGTTTCAGTTCTCTTTTTGTTAAAGGTATTTTGGGTAACTTCGGTATGGTACCAAACATTTGTAGCTGGGTCAATTTCTTTTGTATTCCTACAACGAAAGGATGGCAGAGCCTAAGTTTGACTGCTTAAAATGGTCTGCGTGTGTACATGAAGCAATAGATTCTTGAGAACTCTGTAAAATTTTTGGATCGACTTTAATCTTTAAGTATAAGCGAGCTATTGAGTTTAAAATTAACTGGTCAAACTTTGCCAGATTGAAGTTTAATGTAACTATTGCTTTTGTAGAATTTTAATATAATATGCCGGCAATAACCAGTGCTAGCATTGCTGTTTGTTGAAAAGCATGTGAATATGCTGGTTAATATTCTTAGGGTACGGTGGGCAACAGATCAACCTACCTGAATTTGTCAAATTTTTACAGTTTATTTTGAACGCAATGGCTCTTTTTTATAGATACGAGTATCGATTGCGAAGTTTTGACAGATTTGGGTAGGTTGATCTGTTGCTGTGTGTACAAGGTTGGCGACGTCCTTTTCCTTGCTATACTGATTCGGGTGGATATAACGCCATCTGTCGGTTCCGATACCTCTGTCGTCTCTTAAGACACTGTACAGAGGGAGGTACTATTCTACTCTTCCGGTATACTACGGCAATGTTAGGTACATTATGAAGCTGAAGAGTTTATTTTTTTTAACGAGCTAATCTGCTGGTCCGATTTGAAAAATCATTGTAAAATAAAATACATCATACTAAAAAGAAAAATATTTTTTTAAAGTGAAAAAACCGATGAACAAAAAATACTAGTAGTATTCTGAAGAAAGCGTGGGGTGCGTTGTGCTTTATTTTTCGTAGACCACTAGTATTTTTTGGTTTATCATTATTTTTATGAATCACGTCGTCTATTTTTACGGCTAAACAGATTTGACGTCATTTGGCTTCTGATTACTGTTGATCTCTTCCTCCTTTATATAGCACCTAAAGTTTACTTTAGGTGTTATATAAAGGGAAGAAGAAGGTATTTTGAACTATTATGAGATGTTGTGTGAATTATATGCTTTTTAACAGAACTTTACGTTTATCTGAAGAGGACGGTGTTGCAGTCGCTAACAAGAGGAAGAAATTAAAACTGAAGCATCTACGAGCTGTTTGCAACAAATTATTAGAAATTTGTGACAGACAAGAGGCAAATTTTTTTCTTTATGAACAAGTATATATTTTTCTATCTAATATATTGATATAAAGATATTGATCTTAGTAATACTTTGATAAAGTGCGTACTAAGTATAAGAATGTTCTGTACTTTACAGTACTTGGAATTTTTTGGCACCTAGGTCATACTTCTCGATATTTTTAAATAAATCTTTTATGAGATTTCATAATTGAATTTTCTTTCTTAAAGTTTCAAAATTTAAAAAAAAACGGCAGTACCTGGGTACTCCAAGATTGGTTTATTCATTATTATACCTACTTCAGAAATTAACCATTAACTTGTATTAAAGAAGGGCCAGGTAATAAGTGATAAAAATAAACGAGCGTGTATAAAAGGAATAATGTGAATAAATGAAGCGAGAGAGGTATACCAAAATTCAAATGGAGATCTACAGTCTCTGCCTACCCCGATGGGACTCAGGCATAATGTATTGTTGTAAGCACTATTAATAGACATCTCTAAGAAAAAAATAGACGATCTCATTCACGTTATTACATCATTTCAGATAAATACGAAGCAGCAAGAATCTGTCGTACCAAATAGTAAAAATGTTAACCCGAAGAAGAGGAATGGCAAACATAAATCGAGAAAAAAGAAGAACTTCACCACGCCTAAAGATCTTAAGAAAGTTTAGCAGATAGAATCAGAGAGAGAAATTAACTTCACATAGAATCAGCCAGAAATTGTACAGGTACATACAAATGCGTGCCAATATTTCAAGGGACTATATTATTAAATGACGTTGCAAGACATTCAAAAATTATTAAATAATACTAAAGCGCTCCAAAAGCAATCAACCAACTCTCACCTGCGTCTAGCCTCTAAATAACTATTAAGAATAGCAAGTCTTAGTTACATCTGATTTCATCCTTAAAACTTAAATGAATTAACCAGTTATCTATGTCACCGTGAATCGCCCGAAACATCAGAAAAGGCAGTGCATAAGAAAATAATTTGAATCATTAGATTAAAATAAAGAACACAATAAGATGACCCACAAAGTTGCTTTAATTACCAAATAAACATTATAATAAATAATTGGTCATATTTCATTAACGAATCTTTGTATACTAGGGGCTACGCTAGACTACTTAGATGTCAATTCCTATGCCATCAGGGGAGGGGGAAGGCCGCTCATCAATGAGCTGCCCAATGAACGATTTTACCCGAACCCTCGCAGGGTTCACGGAATCTGGTGCAGCAGGTTTGCTGGCTATCACTCGGCGTTTCTCGGCTCTCAAGGGGGCAGGGACTGCACGCATTCGCTGGCATTCATTTAATAAGAAAGAAATGTGTATGAAGTGTATTTGATTGTGGAGTCCTTGTAAGCGGGCGACGGAGGGAGACATAATTATGCTATTGAGCGAAACGTTTAGACTAGAACGTGTTGCGGCCTACGATGTCGGACGTGGGAAGTGCTCAGGCATAGACTCAATAATGAGCAATGTCATTTATATCGTTGAAGCTAAAATGAAGACTAATAATGCAATTACGTTTTTAGCTGCTTCAAACCGCGGTTTATCTACTTTATACTTTTTATCTTACTTTTGTAACTTCCGGCAACCGTTCTCAAGATTAATAAAAATAAAACGATTTCAAAGATATGAAGTTAAAAGTGTACATAGATATAATTTAGAGTGTAAAAATTAGAAGATCTTATTGTTTTAAAAATAATTTATTGTCAAACCAGTCCTATAAAAATCACTAAGGAGGCCTATGTCCTTTTGCGTATTTAGGGTAAATTTTCAGGGGGAACCTCAGTCGACGCTCAATGAGGTAGGTGCGATTTTTTTCATAACTTGACACATTTTTTCAGGTTTATTATAATGATCAAGTTCAATACTGATATTTTGACTTGGTTTATTTTGATATTAGATATTTGATTTCAATATTTTTTTTTAATTTGCGTTTTCGGCATCACTCGCAGGAGTCGTGCGTACGAACTTTTATATAATGTAGGATTTCGAATTGGTAAACCCATCCTAGGGCGGGCACTAAACCTGGGCTGGACACGGCCCAGTCGGCCCTCTCTTTGTATACGCTTATGCCTACGACCAGTAGCGGATATCCCGCAGCCGATATGATGATTATATGTTAATAAAGGACAAAACTATTTACAAACGTTTTTGGCTTATTGAGAATATATCTTATGTAATGCAGCAAAATTAATATAGTCTTTTCTACAATTTTCTACTTACTGTTTTTAACTTTATACTTACTTTATAACTTACTACTTTATAACTTACTTTTATAAAATACTTATTTTTTAAAAGATCCGTCAATTTATGTCTGTATTTTTTTTATTTGTTAAACAATAGTTACAATTTTTTAAAATATAACATGACTAAGATAACAACAGTCATACTAACGTTCGTTCGTTCTATTTTAAGTTGATTATATATACTGCTTTATATCTGTTTGCAATTAAAACAATATACCAAACATATAAATCGTGCAACGCTGCTACATTTACCAATTTAATCAAGCTATATCTATCGATGGGAGTGTAGTAATTTTAACAAAATTGTATGTACTCTGCAACTTGTATACAAACTTTTTGAAATATTTGTCAAATTTAGAACTTCTGCCTAGAATCTGTTTGTTAATTTGAATATGTTGGACATCACTAATATTATACTACTAAATGGAAAGATGTTTTGCACTAGGTTGTGTTTCAAATGTCATCAAGTTGAATATTTATATAAGTAGTTGCAAAGAAAAAAACCAAACAATTATTCTATATTTAAAATGTAACAATATATTGTTTTCAATTGTTATTTTTTACAATATAAGCTGTAAATTAAAGCTACCATTTTACTAAGTTCAAACATAGCAAAAATAGAAGCACATGATAATATGAATATATTTAATGCTTTTATCTATTTTCAAACGCATTTAACTGACAGTGACATTTTATTCTTCTGCCTTACTCCATCTTATGAAACTGACACTTTGTGTCAAGAAAATTGATTTTTAATTTAGCCAAGTTACATTCTCGAATGATGCATACGAATTGACCCAGTAAAATAATAAAATAAAATTGAGTTTGTTGCATTCCATATAAAAATCGTATAATGTCTTGAAAAGAAAAGTATTGTAGCGCTATTTGGAACTTTCCATAGGTAAATGTTGGTGTATCTAAGAATATTTTAGTTTTGAAACTCGGCGTCGATTGATCGCTGAAGTTTGTGAGATATTTTATAACAGTGCTCTTATTGTTTTAATTCCCACACTCATTTTATCACTGTTGTAGACGCGCGTGGAGGAACGTCCGATCATGTCAGACTACGATCTTCAATTTCAAGCGGATTTGGAGAAGGCCCAAGCTTTGAGTTTAGAAAGTCTAGCATTGGAACAGTTTCGCAGGCAAAAGCAGCTATCTAGTGCAGGTAACTGACGTAATTTTGTTTACTGAGAGATTAATGATGAGCCGAGGCCTTCAATTTAAATACTCCGAATTTCAGCACTATCTTTGTGAACCCTTGTAAACACATATTAGCTTTATTGTTATTTTATTTGAAGTGCGTTATTCTTGGTTAGTTAATATAACATTAATTTTTTTAATAATGTAAACATCCTTTTTTATGTTAACTTATTTGAGAAACAATTATTAACTCTTTGATATTAGTAACATTTTTAGATGAATAATAATATTTTTTTTTTCATAATATTAGCAACAAATGGATACTAATGGGGATTTTATGACATGGTAGATTTAATGCTATTAAATAATAATTAATTCAATAATATACAATTTAGTGTTTTGGAACCTTGATAGTCGAAAGTAGTTTGCCAACTTCCAAAACTTGTTTGGAACATGCATTATTTGTGAGTTATAGAATATTATAACTTCTATACCTATTTGGGTGACTTAGTTGTAGAATTCATAATACTTTAGTATTGAATTTCATCTAAATACTTTAGTGTTTAGTTGAAAACATGTAGTCAATGTATCTAGTTGAAGCATTAAACTTTTATTAGACAAATGAGTCTAATTGGAGTTGTTACAACAATAACAGCTTCTTGATGTAATGTTTACACAGTGTCTATCTGCTTTAAAGGAAGCAAAGGTCAACAACCTACACCACTAAATAGATCATTGATTAAAACACAATGATTGTGACAGATAATGTGTGGGTGTAATGTAGTGATTTCAATTAAGTACCTCCATTTCATCATTTTATTTTAATAAGATATTACAATATTTTAATTAAAATTATCACATAATATTTTAATGACCTGCTATATTATATTTTTGATACCTTCATTGCAGATATAGTAGTTATTAATTACATAAATATCTCTAAATAAAATTTCTAGATTCAATTATTTTTAATAATGCTCTATTGTTTATTGGTACAGTTTAAAAATTACAGTTAACATATTCATATAATTTTCATTTCTATATTTGTTCATAGAGGACTATTCTAAAGATTTCAGTGATGCATAATTTGCACAACTAATATTGCAATAGATGATTTCTTTTCATATGGCTCTTCTGCTTTTACCCCTTATATTGAATACTTTACAGGTTTTATGCATTGAAACATGCAGATTTTTTAGATACTGTTTACAAAAACAAAATTCAAATTGTCTTAGAATTGAAGAATTCCCGCCTTAAGCATGAAATCAGATGAATTTTTTCTTGTAAATATTATCTCTATCATTAAATGTTTTGTTTGTTTATAAATAAAGTAAACACAATCAAATGTATTGTTAATCTTTAGCTGTGAAACAGGCTATCTGATAATCAATTTCTCAGATAATGTCCGCGAGGTGGGGGTCAGTTCGCGTCGACGCGACGAGTCGGACGGTCCGCCCCCCGCGCTGCCACCACCCCCGCGAAAACCACCGCGTGGAAGACTCGTTGCTGATACACCAAGGTTGATATTTTCATAAATTGTAAAGTGATTAATGATGGTTGGATGATAACTTAATGTTATTAAAAAATATCATAGTATTTTTTATATATTGGCTCTTTCCTTAAAAAAATAAAGACATACCTAATATACAGCTTGTTATCTAGATCAACGGGTGCCAGTCCGACAAGAGATGAAAGCAGTGACTTGATATCATTTGCAAGCCCCACAAGCAAGACTGCTACGAAAGATCCTCACGCTTCACTGAAGGAATACATAGAGCAAATTAACAAGTAATTAATTTACTTTATCTTATACCCACCCTGGTGAAACATTAATATGACAATATTTGTGTTTGTTTTGTGTCTGGGTGTTAAAAATGTGTATTTAAATATTACATTTATGATTCCACTGATGCCTGATGTCTGTAATATAAGTGCTTTATACAACTTACCTCAGAGTCAGGTTAATGTATGTGATGTAAATATAATAGCATAGTGTAAGAATGTATTCAAGAAAAATATGAGCTGTATGTGAAAGCATTTGAAACTAAACTGATATTATATTTGGTAATGAATTATATTGTCAATGTGTTGACCATTCTATTTCATTGTTGTGCATGTTTATTGATAACAGCTATCATTGAGATAAGTGTTGTGATAAAAACCAGGCTAATTCTATTTTGATAAAATTTTCTTATATGTCACTCTTTAGTATCTTGTGCAATAAACATTGAATTTGTATGTGTCAATCATAGGGTTGTAGAAGTATTTTAATATTAGAAACATTGCTGGAAAATGAAGTCTCAGGTTCCTTTGTGTGTGAAAAAGTGACATCTTGTTTGGAAATTTTAATTGGTCTTGTATAACGCAGATTCCCACATAGTTGCGATTGAAAGAAAGCGTGTGCAGTGTACGCCTGTGTTTGAAGTTTTTTGGATAATTTATGTATGTATCATAAAAAATTGCAGGCAAACAGAGGAACTAGCTTTAACCACACCAGAGCAAACAGCAACAATGAATAACCACCCGTACAACCAGATCCCGGGCTATTCATACTCAGCTCAGTATTATAACTACCAACAGCAACAAGCCTACAATCAGATTCCACCTTACCCTCCATCTACGCCATATGGCATGCCTGCTCCCGTGCCGACACCGATGCCGAATTATGGGTACTACACGCCCACCATTACTCCCCAGCATGAGCCGGCACCGATATATGCGCCTGTGAACCCACCAATGTATGCTCCGACAATGCATTATGGACAGACGCGGATGGCGTCTCCCTCGCCATATATAGGTTACCCGCCTCCGGCTTCAGCACAGACGTCTTACAATTATAATACAACGAACATGATATCACGTCCGCCGCGGCCCACGACGTTGTATCCTCAGCTGAGCCAAGTTCACACGTACCATCCACCTTCACCGATACCAATTAATACAGCACAGAATCAAGCAATACCGAATCAGAACAATAATAACGTCCCTGCCGTTCCTGTTACTATGAACAATGAACCGAGTCGGGACAGCGTCGAAAGTAACAAATCAAGGAAATCATCAGAAGTCAGTATTGCGGTGAGTGGTTTATATTTGAAAATAGTTTAAATACCACAATTTACAGGTCTTTGTGCAAGCAGTCAGCGTTAATTAAATCATCGGTAATATTCAGACAGAAGTGAATGTTTCTTTAGGTCTTCATACAGATATTAAGAATTAAGGTATGTAGTCGACAAAATTATTAACACTCATTATTGGCACTAGAATTACTTTTATAAAATTATACTATATAATCTTTAGCAGCCCGATGGGGTAGATGGTAGTGGTCCTATCTTATCCGCCAAGAGTCGTTGGTTCGATCTCCAGTCAGGACAAACATTTATAATATGATAGTTGTAATTTCTTTGTTGTCTGATGTTCGTAACACAAGTGCTGTAGGTCCCGTTACTGTAAGAATATGGAGATAAAAACCCAAAAAGCCCAACAGGTTCCGATTTAAATTATTACACTTACAAAAATACAAATACGTTTATAGCTTCGATTTTTTTTTTTGTGAATATAATATAATTAATATTACGCCAGAAAAATGTAGCTTTCTATCAGTGAAAGAATTTCCAAAATCAGTTTAGAAGTTTTTTACCCTATTCGTTTTAAACAAATAGATCTTTTCTTCTGTAATATTATGAATAACTTCTCTTATATTATGAAATCGGTAAGCAAGCATACGGTCCGCTTGATGGTAATCGTGACCGAAGCCTATAGACCTACTATCATCACTAGCGTGTCACCAACCCTGTGAACTGA
The DNA here is from genome assembly GCA_020976665.1 of Heortia vitessoides. NCBI lineage: Eukaryota > Metazoa > Arthropoda > Insecta > Lepidoptera > Crambidae > Heortia > Heortia vitessoides. The sequence continues at coordinate 6,373,891 of JACJUM010003237.1, read as the reverse complement.
AGATACTATGTCACATTTAACCAGTAATTTCACTGCCACTCTCACCCTTCAAACTTGAACACAATAACACACGAACAGTAATGCGAACACTATTTGGCGGTAGAATTAGGTGAGAGTGAGGTACCAATGTAAACGAGCTTTGTATGATGTCTACCTAATGTAATTTCTCGTGTAAGTAACTTGTTTTGTTGTCTTTCAGTCGAACGAATCCAATGACACCGTAGGCAGCCTGCCCAAGTCCCTCAACCTGATCGACTTCGGGGGCCGGCACTCCGGCGCAGGTAGCGTAAGAGTCAGTGTGCTTGAGGCGTTTGACCCGCTACTAACTGAACAGAGTAATGCTGGTGAGTGGTTTGTGTTAGCATCTACATATTCACGTTTACTGCACAAGTCTGTTTTATTTTTTTAAAACGTTTGCGCTTAAGTTTTAGTTATGGATAAGTAATGGATTTGCTTTTTATACAAATTACAGACTATATACTCACTATTGATTGATCTCTTGAATTAATTAATAATTAATCCTTAATAATAAAGATTAATTATTAATTGTTTTCTTGTTCCTTCTCGAAATCACAGTCTCCCTTTGTCCTTTTCAATGGCTTTTAATTATCCACATGTCAAATTTCATTGAGATCTGTTTAAAAGATCAGTTTTAAAAAAGAACAAATAGACAACCTTTCATATCGACAATATTAGTATAAACTAGCGGGTAATCGCGACTTTTTCATACATGTTTGTATAAATTACTATTTATAAAAAGAAATTCGCGATTTTGTTCACGAAATCTTTACGGAGGAGGTCAGGAGATTATTTTGTATTTCCGAGAAGCCAATGTCGCTCCGTAACAGCTACACTGTGCAAGAAGTCGTGCCGATTCCATAGGGAAAAACAAAAAGCCAAATCTACATCGGGAATATATTTATGGGATACAAAGTTTAGTATATATACATATATTTTAAGTGTATGTGTAATCTCTGTGTCGAATCTAGACCTGTTGAGCCGATCCGGCTTTATATACATAAATCCTTCTTACATACTTTCGGGTTTTAAATATCTATCAGGATAGCTTTATGTATTCTAGTGTGCGTATATAATTGTGAAGTTGAATTAACATCCATTCAGTAGTTTTCGTGTGAAAACGTAAGCAACATTCGCTCAAACCTTCGATTATATAATTATTTGGGATATCTTCTATCGCCTGTCGTAGCAACTTTTGAACAGCAAAATAAGACATAATAAAACTATTTTTCACCATCTTTTAAATGCAGTCTATACATCTTTTAAGTTTTCGGCCGACGTTTCGGTTACTTTTCGGCAATAAGTTGCCGCAAGGTAACTGAAGCTTTAAAAATTAAGTAAAAATGTTAATGTGAGTAGGGAACGCGTAAATATATAATATTATTAAATAAGACAGATGTTTTGTATGTAAGAATAAAGACTAAAATTTATATATGTATTATTTATGTTCTCTCCATTCTGATATAAGTCATTTCTTTGTTGTTTTAAAACAAAATGTGAAGCAATTATGACTGTCTTCTCTTTCAGAAATCGTGTATAAAGGTCATTTACAAAATTTATCATTTGTATCATAGCACAATCAATTCACGGGAATTCATTTTGTTTGTGAGCTAATTACCTAATTGTATTTCCGTTTGCGTGTGTTACTCACTGTGTATACATTTTTTATTGTTATTAACATCAACGGCCATATTTTTTCAAAAATGTCGAATATTATTTATACACTTGTACGACTTGCTCAATAAGGTCCAGATATTGCTACAAATTTCATTTAAATTTATAAATAAAATCTTTAATTCCCTTGTATTTAATTATTATTCCCTTGAAAATAGAAACAAACAAGATGCTGTGGTTGTCTGTGTTAGGTGTTTTTACACCCAGACAAATAAAAATAATGTGACGCCCTTCTATTTAAACTCACACGCTCCCTGTGCTAATTTTTCAAAACGGTTACTTTTATATTTTATTATTCATTTTCATTAAAGCATCTTTAATAATGTTTGCATTCTGTCAGTTAAATAGATGTCTCATTATACATCTAAAGAGGTATTTTTTTACTAGACCTGGTCGACAAACAAGCCTAGAGTCCGCATGATAGTATAGATGAGACGTCAATGCTGCCCATAGACGTAATATCACTAGCGCGTTGGTATCCTTGTAACTTAAAGATATTATTTCATATTATCCAGTACTTTGGCTGCCTCTCTCACGCTTCAAACAGGAACATAGCAATTCTAACTGATGCAGACGATATATATCCTTTTGTATGAAATCTACCTTGTCTATAATTGATTGAAGCAAAAATCATTAAATAATCGTAATAAAAGCGAGTTATACTGATTTTAAAGTAAGGCCATCGTCGAACGCGGAGTACGCGGTCGCGAGCGAATGCTCCAGCAGTGTGTACGAAGAGTACGACCCGCTGGACTTTCTGTACGGCGAGACCGAGATGCGAGACACGCCGGTGTACGCGACCATCAACAAGCGGGACAGTGCTCAGTTGCCGTCGCCGCCGCCCAAGTCGATACCCAGCGTGCCGGCTGTGGCCAAGAGATCTACCACGGTAAGTGCCCTCTTCTATACTAGAGTTATAAAGAGGGAATATTTGATATTTTTTTTGTTTAATAATAATGTTCGCTTCACACGTTATACATTGACCTGTCAAACTAAGTCTAAAAAAGAAGCTTGAAATTTTGCACGGGGTTTCCTTTTATTGCCTAGGAAAGCAATAAGAAATAATTTTTGTTGCAAAGGAGTACAAAGTTAGTATTAAACGTTGCTGTTATTGAAGTTATTAGAATGGAATTCAGTATAAAGGTTCCTCATCTAAATTCATGAAATACATACTTCACGCGAGTAAAACTGTGTGTACTGTGAAAAAATCTTTATTTTAGATGTTTAAAAGAAGCTTAATAGAAAATATTAACTTTTTGTTGGCATCAAGCAGATCAAACGAATATAAATATTTTATATTTATCGCTATGATAGCAAAAACTTCTTGTTACAGCATAAACTTTACGACTGTATCGTGAAAGTTAGAACGAGAAATTACGACAACGAGCACAAAGCGTTCTTGAAGATGGTTCTCGACGTAAGAAGTAAGTTTATAACATACCCGCGATCCTATAAAAGTGTTTAAGTATAGAGACCGGCTCAGTATACTTTTGTTCCGTTTCAGAAAAGTTCCTGTGTTCCGATACGTTGACGAACCCGGGACACGTGATAGCGGCCAGGTCTGGCGGACGGTACCCGCCCAACACCAGTATAAAGATTCTAGTCCACCACGCTCACTCCGATGAGCCGATTACCTTTACTTCAGACGGTAAGTGATTATTGAAACGATTGAGTTTTCTTTTTTTTTTATTAAACGTTTTATAGGTCAAAATATCACTAGAGTTGTAGAGTGAAAGTAATAAATGAATTAAATATTCATTGAGATTGAGTGTAGTTAATGCTGCAAATCTGTACAAATAAACTTGGCATCATGATGATGATCATAATCAATCTTTATTTCTTGTCCAATGCAAAAGACACTGGTAATCCATATGGGAGTATTAATACTCCCTCAGTCGTCCTTACACTGGCACTCCACAATCATTAACACTTTTTCGTGGAGCTTTTTCGGTACGCCGCATTCGCTGGCGAATGTTCGCCTTCGCTCGAGAGGAAGTTATACAGACCGCACTAGTGCGGCGGGCTCACTCAGTCCTTCTTTTTATGTAAACATCGAAGTAATTGTCTCCAACGACGGCCACTCGAGTGGAAGTGGAGCGCCACTGAGGCCGGACCCGGACCGGGTGGCCGCCGGTATAGGGTCTTTCATTATTGACTACAGGCGCTGGAATTGATAGCTGAGCTGTCCGGCATTAGGTTTCTATGTGTTCGGGTCACCCCTACGTAATATCGAACGTTGTCAATATTGCTTAATCAAAACAAACACGTGGATGGAGATTAGCATGGATTATTTGTGGTATAGATATTGCATACAAATAGTAACAAATGTACTTGCATTTTGAGTATTAAATTTAAATTAATTTATTTCTTGTTATATTACATGAAAATGGTGGACAAAATACAATATAAATTAGAGTTTCATGTGACGCCCTGACTCCATTAACCTTAGTGCAATATCAATAATAATAGTATGATTTGTAAGTTGTATTGTTGGATTGATCGTGGTATTGTTTGTTTACAGTGGAGTCGACAGTAGAGCATGTGATATTAACTGTAGTTTGTTCCCTTGATGAAGATATTAGAGACGACATGTCCGGATATATGTTGAGGGTGAGTTGAACATTATTTACAAAAAATCAATTTTTTTCATTAGTAATACAATTTAAGGTAACACGAGTCATACTTCTTTGCCTACTTATCAGTGTTTTAGAGCAGTCCTTGTGTGAGTCCTTGTGTGATTACCGTCGGTCTCAGTTCACACGACCCCGGTCACATGGTAGTCTAGCTAGAATAATGAGCGACCTCGTTTACATGTATAGACGAGGCGACAGGTCAACAAAATAAGCTTATTGTATTTAAGCAAATATTGTATATAATATATGGAAGTGAATTTATAATCAATCAATAAATCATTGCACATAATTGTATAATAGCACGTTCGCATTAGGTCATCAAGCGTACCACGAGCTCTCATTTTAATTATTATTAATTATCAGCCGAATTTTGAATATACCTCTTCATAAAGTTTTTATTTGTATTATAAGTAAGCAGTTTATATTACGGGCTTTTCCTCCGTACAAGCTATTTATTATTATTTGGTAAAAAATAAAAAAGGGAACAATAGTTTCATCATTACAACCATTAGTAGTCCACTACTATAAATATAGGTGTCCCCAAGAAAGGGGTAATTTTGCCTTTAATTTCCACGCTGGACAAGCGTGTTAGCAATTGCAGAGCGTAGCTTTCGCGTTCGGGGGTACTGCTGCCCATCCCCATCCTATGCATTCTAGCTACACTGTCTCGGATGGATATACCGCAATTTGTCGGTTCCGTTACCTCAGTCGCCTCTTACTCTGCCGGTTCCTCACAGCGTCGCCGGTACCTCACAGCGTCGCCGGTACCTCACAACAATGCTTTAGATAAGGTTAAATACTTTTAAACTTTAGCGTTATATAGACGTAATATTTGTTTCAAGGTATGGGGAGCCAAAGAATACTTAACCCCAGGCAGTTCGCTCAGCGAATATGATTACGTGCGCGAGTGCGTACGCTTAGAGAAAGACGTCCGTCTCTGTCTACACGAAGGTCGGGACCAGGCGTTAGCTCGGTCAGAGCGAGATGACGCGAGGGATGCGTATCTTACTCTCGATGATCTACTGCCGACGCAGGGAGCCACCCCAATGTTGTCCTTTGATAACCTATCTATTTTATTAGGTAAGTTGTAGAGTCTCTATTTCATATAAATAGGAGTAATTAATTTGCCTAATAGCCTTTCGGGGAATCTAGAGTATATTTCTATTCTTATCTAAACTCTTCTTATATAAAAGTATAAGGTACGGTGTTATGTAGAAATAGGTTAGATAGCTATTTAATATAGGTATAATCAGTATCATGGTAGTGATTATAAAAAAGGGCCCACTAAGTACTACCCCGGGAGATTTAGTGCGGTAAACCGTGCATCTTTCTTAAGTCTGGCGGTATTGTCAATAACGCCGTAGTACCCGCTCCGTGCCGATATTTCTATATTGATATCATCTTCTAAAAGCTAAACGGGAAATATTGCAATCTTCGCAGTTTTGATTGAACGTACACACTGTACTCATTAACGGTATTTAACAACACCACTTTCCATTTTTAACTAAAGTATTTTTTGTGTCCATTCTTATTTTACAAGTATAATACGATGGAAAATTTATATTTATATGTTTATTTGTATAGTGTCCCTGTCATGTGCTTTAAGGGTCGTAGATTTAGACCTCCACCCAGGGCAAACATTTATGTGACAAACATTTGTGTTGATACTGTGTCTAGGTGTTTAATATTGTATTTAGGATTTCTCTGTTCACAATACACAATATACACACACATACATGATGTCCGTAAGACAAGTGCTTTAAGCGACTTATCTCGGAGTCAGTCAATTTATGAAATGTTGTGAGTGAATTGATTTATTTTGTTGTTAATGAATTTAGAGATAGCAATCGTCTCTGCTTGTGGGTAATTGATGAGTTTGTATGTATGTGAAATGTATTGAAATATTTCAGAGACGCTAGAAGGCGAGCTGTCCCGCGCTATAGGCGTGGCGGGCGCTGAAGGCAGTTGTTCCCCCAAAGCAGTTTTTCAAGCGGTGAAGGCGATCTGCGCGCTCGCCGGCGGCGTCGAGACCTTGCACGTTACGCACACGTTGAATGCATTCGCTCAAGCTTGCACCGCGCAGGTGTGTTAGTTATATATTGGGCGCATTCGGTACGATTCCTATCCCGTGCGGTCTAAGGATCTTATTTTCGATCCTCATTCAGGACAAACATCTGATGAATATTTGTGTTTGTTCTGTGTCTGGATGTCAAATATATTATTTGTAATCTGTGTTGGTAATGTTTCTGTAGTCCAAAACAAGTGCTTTAAGCGACTTATTTGGGAAACAGGTCAATGTATTTGTTGGGTAAATTATTAATAATATTCAATATAATATTTGAATAGTGGATATTTATATGTTGATGTTGAGTTTTTATTTATAATAAAGGACCTGAGATCGATCCCTTTGGATCCTCCTTTTTATAAACAATAACGTTTTGTAGGGTAACTGCAACGCGGTGACCCCAGAGATCCAAGCGGACAACGGGCCGTACTGCGCGGTGTCCATGCGGACCGCGACCGCGCGGGACACCGTCGCGCTGCAGTGCGCGCGGCTGAGGGATGCGGTCCGCGCGCTGCTGGCGCTGTACACCAGGGCGCGGCTGCTGGACTTCCAGCTCACTGATGCGCAGTATTTGCTGCACAATACCTCTTCCGTTGCACGTGAGTGAACCTGTTTTTAGGTTTCTGTTCAAGATTACATGAGGTAGACCTCATACAAAGGTAGTCTTTATTAGCACGTTTTTTTCACCTATTTTGGCTACTTAACTCGAAGTCAGGTTGCTCTGTATGTAATGTAATGTTGTGTGAACTTATTATTATAATGTTCAATGTTGTTTTTGTACAGAAGCCGTCCCAGCGCACACAATATCGGAGACAACACTATTCTGCATCGAGGCGGTCCACTGCCTGCCGCTGTGCTGGAGCCACGACGAGTACCTGTTCCACGCGCAGGTGTACCACGGCACGCGCCCGCTCAAGGCGCTGCACCTCACGCAGTCCTCCAAGATCGAGTGCGCCGGCTTCTATCCGAGGATCATATTCGACACGTGGTGAGTGCTCGGTGCGGTACAGCATCGCATGCCGATACTCTGGTCATTTGAGTAGGCTTGGTAATAATGTAGTAGGTAAAAATATAGTCAAATATTGGTGATGCGTTGCCGGTGTACGAACGTCATAATTTCTATAAGCACTTGGATCCCTTTAGAATAATAAATAACAAAAATGGCCTAAATTACTTCTTATAACATCAGCTGTCTGCCATTGTAAGCCTGTTCAGATCGGTCAAGCCGTTTCAGATATTAGCCTAACCAAAATGTCAGACAAAAGGTTTAAAAATATTTTTTGTGAAAGTACCATATGAAATCTCATGTGAATTAAGCGAAAGCTTTTATTTTTATTGGATATGCAGAACAGGTCAGATCCGTGTTGTTATTTCCTCGCTGAATTATATATCATAAAGTGAGCAAGCAAGCGTTCGTTCCAGGCTAAACCTAGAAGACGTGGCGGTGAGCGCGCTGCCCCGCGAGGCGCGCCTGGTGCTGACCCTGTTCGGGCGCACGCAGCGCGCCGTAGACGGCCAGCAGCCGCAGCCGCAGCCGCAGCCCGACGCCCCGCAGGCCGCGGCCGACAGTGACGACGGCGGGGACGTACAGTACGAGCAGGTCGAATTGGGCTGGGCGGCGATACAGCTGTTCGACTACGACGGGTGAGAGCATTGTTTTGTTATCAACATATTTAACGGGCAGAGACGACATATTCGATTTTAGTTTGCCATCCCTAGGTCACCACGATGGGCATTTCGTACAACATAAGTTGGTAAAATAAATATATAAAATTAATAAATTTAAAAAATGTATGATATAAAATAAATTCAACGCACTTTTATTAAGTCCAGACATTTTGTATAAATAATTACACTTTTACACAATCAACAGTCAAAGTAAGCCCTGAGCAAGATATACGTAACATTTTTATTACACTAGTTCCAGAAACAAACGTAGATTCCTCGTGAAAGAGTCACAGCATACTATAGACACTATCGCGATTTCAACCAAAATATTATGTCACATTACCTAATAGTTTTTCTGCCTCCCACTTCCTTCAAACCGGAGCACAGCAATGCAAACACTACTATTTGGCGGTAGAAATAGTTGAGAGTTAGGTACCAATGCAGACGACCTTTTGTTTACCTCATGTATATGGTATATACATGAGGTGGACCTCAATAACCATTATTAGTGTGTGCTACTGTTGAAATGACAAATTAACGTACTTAAAAGAGAAAAAAAATCGTCTATTGTATTTGATGCAAATGATGATAGATTTTTACAAAATTAAACTAATTATGGTCTTTCTTTGGCCGCTAAGTGACTATTAGTGTATTATTGAATTTTTGAAGGGTATAGGGGATATTTGAATATACCAGAATTATATTAGTAAGGGTTAAATTGTTCTTAATTGATTTCTATTTATAATGATCATTTGTAACCCTTGATATTAATATTAACCGTAATTGGTAAGTGTTGTTTGTTTACAATGCTCGTTCACCCCTGTGCAGGCCATGTATTCTTACTAAAAACGGGAAGACTATTTTTCCACACTGGAACATAAAGTATTATTTCAATACTAAAACGTGAAACGTGAGAGTTTCGTCGGTTTACTAGAAATATTTCCATACATTGCAAGATTTTTTCACTTATATTTATTTTAATTTCATAAGTTTTTTCAGGTTTTTTGGGAATAACTGAACAAGCAATTGGTTACTTATATTTTCACAATTGAAAGAATAAACTAGAGAATGACAGGCGCAACATTGGGCAGTCGCAATATTGGGCAAAATACCCCCTTTCTTTGGGAGGCTTTTGTCCAACAGTGAATTTTTTATGGTGATATGGTGATGATGATGACATGTGTGATGTGATGGTGTGCAGCATCCTGGCGTCGGGCAACTACGTGCTGCCGCTGTGGCCGGCGTGCTGCGACCGCCGCATCCCGCCCGCGCCGCACGCGCTGCACGCGCCGCCCGCGCCGCACCCCGTGCTCAACATCGGTCGGTCCGCCAACTAGTGATACACGATTGCGTTTAGGGTATCCGTTACTTGCGTGATGTTTTTTTATAAGTAACCCTTCCCTCGGGGATAGGTGCGACTACAAACCAAAATCACGTGAAAAGAAATAAAATATTATTGACGTGACAACGTCTTATAATTCGATGGAGTCGACTGCACGCACGAAAAAACATGATTCATGCGGCGTTACCCCGCTCTTAGGCGTTCCGTTTAAGGCTGGAAGAGCAAGCAAGAGCGTGGGGCGAGCGACAAAGAGGCACAATCGGCCCCGCGTTCGGCAGCGTTCGACATCTATCTCTCTCGTACTCGAGTGAGCGATGCGCCCGCGCGGACAGCTGCTATACAATAATACATTTTCATAAATAAAATAAAAACGTTCTTTTGAAAAATGCAACTATTTCATCAGTATTTTCTTATGAAGTTGTCAGTCACGTTCAACTATCGTCAGTAAACCGACTTTACAGACATCCTATTTTCTTTTTAATTAAGAACATTTTAGCGCACACACTTAATAATAATATTTATTTCTATAATCCAAGTTCCAGACAGCCTTTGAATTTTAATTCCAATTCTTAAGAATATAAAATACATTTCAGCTTCCGCAGCTGTGCTAGTATTAAAATGCGTCATAGCGCCCTGCGTCTACCACCATGTTCAATATACATTTCATAGCATTGCGCATAAATTTAAAAAATAAACAAACAACGCCTGTTGTCACTGCCATTCTGTTTAAATTTAACACGTAACAGTCATTTTCTGAGTTATTTTGCATTTATGAAATAGTAAAGAGTAAATATTTTGAGCTTTACTATTCACGTACATACACACGATTATTATTAAAACACCTTTCGAGCCTTAAGCGGTTAATGGACTGTCCCCTACCTGCCTACCCTCGCCTATTGCTACACTAATCACTACACATAGGATATTCAGATGCAGAAGCATATAAACCCGGTAATGTTGCAAACCTCTGTGCTATCTAGCAATATCTGAGATACCTTTTGCGTTGCGACTTTTAAGAATTGTAATATAAAGCGAATTATACTATTAAATTTATTTCGTGATTAATTTTCATCAAATTATCCAATGTGTACTGATTACTGTTGTTAGTATCTATACTCAAAATTACTTTAATTCAATCAGTATTTTAATATCTTGAATACAAAATATATTAATTTAATAGCAATCGGACAGTCTCTGGCTATGTAATGATAAATAATTATAGTAGATTCACATAATATCTTATACGTTGATTGATCCGATATAAGTAGCTTAAAGTTTCGGTCATCAGACAATAGAGGAATTACAAATAATATATTTAAAAACATATTTCACGCCCAGATTCGGAACTTACAAAAATATTCGTCATATAAATGTTTGTCCTGAATGGGGATCAAATCCACGACCGCAATTGACGCACAAGATAGAAACACTGCCGTTGCGCCATTGGGCAAATCGAGTTGTTTATAAAGGATGTGTCTGTCTTCAGAAATCCCTCTGTACGCACACAACGGTGTGAAGTGGACAAACGGTGAAGAGGGCAAAGAGCGGTCACTCTCCCAGGCGGACCTCCCGGCCTTTGATTCGCTGGACGGACACACGCAAACTCAACTCCTGCACCTGATCGAACAGGGCGCCTACCAGAGAATGCCCACGGAGGGCAGGGAGGTGAGATATATATTTTTTTATCTATTGAGATTCTGCCGTAGGGTATCGGCTCAGTAGAATAGTACCTCCCATGTATCAAGGGTTGTGAGAGGCGACTGAGCGAAACAGCGTAGCACAAATGCACGGCGAGAATGGGCACGCCTGTACACCGCAGCAATTCCCACTTTTATGAAGAGACCTAAACGAAGAATATAGCTGTCAAATGACTTCTCTAAAGAAAAACTTTTTGTAAACTTGACTTTTTCCTAAAATAGATTTGAAATTTTTCTTATAGAAGATATCCCAATGTGAAAACATGTAAACACGTTGCAAATGTAAGAATTCTTGATCAAATTGTACCATCGTTCAAAGCTCAATACAGTGCATAATGACGTCATCACAAATCTTGTATCGCAGATAATGTGGGAGAAACGACAGTACCTGGTGGAACTTCCCGGCGCATTGCCCCTAGTTCTGCTGGCGGCCACCAACTGGTATGGCGAACACCGTGCGCACCTCATTTCTCTGCTAGAAAGATGGCAGAAACCTTCACCGCTGAACTCCATGCATCTCCTGCTGCCTTGGTAAGTGATTTGTATTCTATGAAGAATTTAACCAAGTATATATAAAAGTTAAAGACTGACATATTAACACAGTTCCTTTTATATCGTAGGGGAGCACCAAGAAAAGATATTTGAAAATTCACCCCTAGAGGGGTAAAATGGGGGTGCGAAATTAGTAAACTTTGCTGTTTTTGAAGTTATTTGAATGAAATTCAGTATGAAGGGTTTTTTTTAAAGTTGTGAAACATGTGTAAAATATTTTTGAGCATAATCATCCCTTAAAAAAACTAAGTTTGCAAAGATAGTATAAAAATTTTACAACTTAAAGCGGGTGAAACAGCTGCTAGTTTTTCAATCGACTTCTATGGTATATCAATTGTTTGATAATAAAATAATTAAAACAATTATTTAAAAATAATTTCAAAATCAGAGCTGTCTCTAAGTTTATGTTAAGTATTTTGTTTCCAAATACTGGTTGGACTTTTAGTTTATAGCAAACAATGTTCATAATCGAGTTCACAGTTTGTTGTTGGGGTTCTTGTTTTTGTATGGAACCATTACAGTTTTTCTAAAATCACGGTTCAACCATAAACCATCAACGATTACTAATCGAAATGTTTAACAAAAAATGTAAAAAGTTATATAATCCGCTTTTTAAAGCTATTGAAAGAGTTGTTTTCGTATGAGTAGTGAAAGCGTAAATAATAAACAATATTTAAAAAAACCTCCTTAGTTACTTGCTATAATTTGCCATATTCAAGTAATATCCCGTTACGACGATTATTAGAACAAACAGAAACAAAATACAAAATGTAATTTTGTTATACTTTCATATGCATATAAATTACAATATTGCTATCCTATCATATCATTTGAAACTGACAAGGATAGCGCGACTCCTATACTGTCTCTAAAATCGACTGGTAATCTTGTGACGTCATTGCAGCTTCCCAGACGCGGCGGTGCGCAAGACGGCGGCGGAACTGCTGAGCGGCATGTCGGACGACGACCTGTGCCGCGTGCTGCCGCAGCTCGCGCAGGCACTGCGGCACGAGACGTACGAGTGCAGTCCACTCGCAGGTGAGCTAATGCTCTACGCCATACCCATATTTCGAAATGATCATCATCATAACACCCATTAGACGTACAAAATTGGACGTTGGTCTAAAGGCTAGGCTAGGCTTAAAGAAGATATTAACTTTGATATAAATTATGTGTTGGAAGATCGGAGTTCTATAGTATAAAATCCTAAAAGGGTGACACAGTGCACCACTGAGCTCTTCAGATGTGAATTACTAATTATTGTATGCCCTAATCGTACTTTTTATATGAACTTATGAAACTGTGCGGACCAAACTCCTAAAATAAAGCGTATTCAAGAATAAAAACTAATCAGTTTTATTATGAATCATCATCATGATCATTTGCGTATCCCCAAGAAAGGGAGAATTTTGCCCAGAATTGCCGGTAAGCATGTTAGCAACCGCAGAGCGCAGCTTTCGCCACGATGATGCTGCTGCCCACCCTACGCTATTGCGGATAGATATACCGCCATCTGTCGGTTCTTGTACCTGCGTCGCCTTTTACGACATCTGGTACAGGAGGAGTACTATTCTACCCTGCCGCTACCTTGCGGCATTGTGAATAGTGAACGAGTAAATGTTGGAAAATGTTTTATACCATAAAGACTTTAATTTATAAAGATACAAAATATTGTGTGCTCTATGAATGTAAAATAAATTTTCAGAGTTGTTGCTGTCGCGCGCTCTGTCGGCGCCGGCGGTCGCGCACAGACTGTTTTGGTTGCTTGTACACTCCCTACCTAACGTGCCGCAGGTGAGTGACCAAGAGCTATGCTTCACTCATGCTTGGCGTATATAAAATTATGAAACGCGGTGTAATTTTTATTCGTCTTTAAAATAGTTAAATTATTTCGTCAGTTACATTAGTAGCATATCATCAAACCAATCATTGTAAGTCCACTGCTGTATTTGCCCGTAATAGCCGCGCTGGGCAAGCGTGTTGGCAATCGCAGAGTGTAGCTTTTGCGATGGGGATGCTGCTGTCCAACCCCGCCCTATCCATGTGAGCTACACTGTTTCAGATGAATATATGGCTATCTGTCAGTGGGGAGGACTATTCTACTCAGCCGGTGCCCCACGGCAAGTTGTAGCATATTAACACTCTTTATTTTTAATTCAAAAATATTATGTATAAATCTAAACCGTCTCATAATAAAGTGCTTGAAATTGAAATATCTATTTCATTTCCATAGGCGCCGAATCAAGAATTCCTGGGAATAACCCTGGAAGAGAGCCCGGGCGAGCCGCAGGAAGCGGACGCGTGCGTGACGGCCGTGTGGCGGTACCGGCTGCTGCTGCGCGCGCTGTTGGCCGTGTGTGGCGAGAACCTGCACAAGACGCTCGTGCACCAACAGCTGCTCGTCAAGGTACTGCACCTCTACATTACATTAAATGACTTATGAGAGGAGAAAACAATTACATATTTCTATTAAATCTCTTCCTCGTCCATCGACGGGAATCGTGTGAAAACTCGCCAAATGCGACCAGCCACTCAAAGATATATGGATTATCGTTTGGGTGGACATTGGGGCGTCGAATAAAGAATGCACAAATGCTTGTTTTGGAACAGAAGATGTGAGCTGTCTAAAAAAAAAATTATGTATAAATTTGCTCCAAATATACAATACTAGCTGAATTGACAGACATTGATTTGTCTGTCAATTTAGCTAGTATTGTAGCTGAATTGATTGAACTGTAATGAATATTAATTCATTATAAATAATTTAAATATAGTAAATATGTAACTCCGATCGGTAGCTTCACGACGGGAATGCTACTTCCCATCCCCACCTTCTGTGCATTTGAGCTACACTGTTACGGATGGATATACCGCCGTCTGCCGGTTCCGGCACCTCAGTCGCCTCTCGCGACATCTGGGACAGGGGGCGGTTCTATTCTATTCTGCGCCTGATCGGCATTAAACCGAGTGAATCCCGACCGCAGACGCTGTCGGAGACGGCGCTGTCCGTGAAGTGCGCCAAGGAAGGCCTGCGGCAGCGCGCGCTGCAGGCGGGCGGCGGGCGCCTGTCCGCGCTGCTGCGCGCGCGCCCCGCCGCGCTGCCGCTGGCGCTGCGCTGCCACGTCACCGACCTCGACCTCAAGTACGGCCGCGCGACCGCACGCGCACACAAAATAACACGTGAAAAAAGAAATAACACGACATCTTTTCCGTTGACTCAGACTTTGACTGAAGATAAATAATACTTCTTTGCGAATATCTAGATACAATTAATACAAATGTCCATCATTCATAATTCAACGTAATATCTTATTCATTGACATGTCCTCGGAGACAGGTCGATAATGAATAAGATATTTCGTTTAAAGATAGATAGATGTATTTAACACACAGACGCAAAACAAACAAATACTATAACAAATAAAATAATAAATATTTGTCGTGGCATGGTATCGAAACCAGAGATCACTACCATCTGCGCTATCGGTCCCGTCGAATATATGCACGCTTACTTGTCCTTGTATTTAAAATTGAATTACGAGCCACGCACCAGTGTTTAAAAAATTAATTAAAAGCGCGACCCACTACTTGAAAGGGTAACCGTATATGGGTCGCGCTACTCGCAAAACATTAGAAACAATTCTTTCTTTCTCTTTGGTTATAAAAAAAATCTGTTACCCTTATACTTTTCATGTTATATATTCAAACAGGTATTGCATTTTAACCATTTATTTTTTTATGTTACAGATCGTGTTCCTATTTCTCCTCGAATACTTTACCACTCAAGATCAACTTTATTGGGATAGACAATGCTGTCGTCCCTGCAATGTTCAAGGTGGAATATTTTTTCTTTATGTCTAACTAGCAGGACCCTGCGATTGCTCCTGCGTTAAGTTGTAGAAATTTCATATTAACTTATACACCCTTAAGGCTTGATTTTAGAAAAATATATTTTACACGTGTTTCATGACTTTTAATGATACTGAATTTTATTCGAATAACTTCAAAAACAGCTAAGTTTAATACTGACTTACCCCTTTAGGGGGAATTTTCATAAAACCGTTATAATAGGCTACTCTTATAATAAGGACTGTGCAAAATTTCAAGTTTCTAACCCTTATAGTTCAGGCCGTGCGTTGATATGTCAGTCAGTCAGCTTCTTCTATATGAAAAAGGAGAAGCACGTTAATGTAATTTGCGTTTATCCTTGTCTTTCCAATGTTTAAATTTTATATTCAGGTCGGCGATGATCTACGACAAGACTCGCTAGTGCTTCAAGTTATCAAAGTGATGGATGCGTTATGGTTGAAGGCGGGCTTGGATCTGCGTATGGTCACCTTCCAAGCGTTACCTACTAGCCACAAAAGAGGTAATTGCATTTGTTAAATATAGGCTTCATATACGCTATAAATTTATACTAATATTATATAGACAAAATATTCGTAGCGGATATGCTTAAAACAACTGAACTGATTTTGGACTTTCTTTTACTAATAGAAAGCTATATATTTTTCTGGCGTAACATAAACTATATTAATCTTACAAAAAAAAGAAAATCCTTACCTAAAGTGAAAGTATGTTAAAGGCATTTATATTTTTAACGAATAGAATACTGGACCGATTTTAAAGATTAATAACGAATGTAAAAAAGTTACATTTGGCAGTAAAGTTAAATTTTGCTATACTTTATCTGAATATTTTTATCGGAAAAGGAACTAACTACGCAGGTAAAACCGCTGCTAATTTAGAAAAATAAGTTAGAAACTTTTTTTAAAATTAGGCTTTTATTTGAATACCCTAAAAAGAAAGCTTGTTTTAAATATATTTTTTTACTTTTAATTTGTTATTATTTTTAAATTTATCGCTGTACTGGACTCTCAATTCATAAGCGTGCATTGTTATCCGAATTTGAAGTGTATACAAATTTCAGCACAATCTACTTCAAAATTAAGGGGCAAGATTTCACCCGAATATACCTACATACTTCGTAGCAATTTAAATAAAAGCTTATAATAAATATGATGACAATGAATACAATCGCACATGAAAATTAAATTAAAATTTTTAACCTTAACAGACGGAAGAAGAATAGAGTAGTTTCATCTATCGAAATTAAAGTTTATTATTTATATACTTTCTACTATAAGAAATAAGAGTATAACAATATTTATTATCTGTATATCACGTGACCGAAAACGCCGACCGCCATACTTTTTTCGCGAGTGACGTCAAATGTCGGTTAAATTTTTTTTTGTTGTATAAAATGATATTATTTCCATGAAATAAAAATACCAGTTGACTATGAAATCAATACGAAAATTTTAAAATATATTTAAAAAAATGTAGAATAGCTTATAGTATATTTTATAATAAACTTAAACAACACAATTACTTTGCCATTCATTTAAAATTTGCACAACTGTACTTGTAGTAAAAACCGTGGAACCGTAGAACCGGTAGAAGTGAAATAGATTATAACTTGCTCTGCAGCATAACAATTTACTTTACCATTGGTTATTTTTATAGGAATGATAGAGATAGTATCTGAAGCTGAAACACTGCGAGCCATCCAGACTGAATGGGGCCTGACTGGGTCCTTCAAAGATAAGCCCATAGCGGAGTGGCTTGCGAAACACAACCCCTCCGAACTGGAGTACCAGAGGGCGAGAGATAATTTCACTGGTGAGGTTTAACTCATAACAAAGATTTCTTTTTAACAGAAACTTATTCTAAACACAGTTCAGGATTGTGCCTTAATTCCAAATCATCCTATATAGGCATGACATGTGTTAATATGAACTATCGTTGCTAGCGTCGTGCGCCGGATACAGCGTGGCGACGTACCTGCTGGGTATCTGCGACCGGCACAACGACAACATCATGCTGAAGACGTCGGGCCACCTGTTCCACATCGACTTCGGCAAGTTCCTCGGCGACGCGCAGATGTTCGGCAATTTCAAAAGGTCCGTATTTGTTCTCTATTGATGTAACATAATGATCAGTTATTTTAGCCACTTTTCTTTATGGGGCTCCGGTACTTCATATGCTAGTGTAGTTTGCTCGACAGGTGTAGTTCTGCCAGATATTACTGCACCAATTACCGTTTTCAATGAGGCTAATTTAATTTCTTTGTCCATAGTTCCTTGTCTTAGTCCATAATTAGTCCATAGCTCCGTGTTTTTTACACGCTTACGTTTTGAGCTGCATTACAAACTGGTGTCAGCGGTTGCAGCTCAAATGCACAGGGCGGGGATGGGCAGCAGCATACCAATCGCGATAACTGCGCTCTGCGATTGCCGACACGCTTGCCAAGCGCGGTCTTAGGGAGGCCTATGTCCAGAAGTGGACTTTCAATAGTTGGTATGATGATGATAATGATGAGGACGTGTCTGTCCGTCGATTGTTTTTATGTCTAAACGTTCGCGTGTAAAAAACACGGAGGTATCTAATTATAGAACTATCTTATCTTTTTATAGGCAAAAATTGTCGGTCTCATAACTGCCCTAGACGTAGGCTGTACCCCTGATGGTCCGCGAGATCGGAGCGAGGGTATGGTAATCACTCAAAGGTGCCTCTGAGGCAGGACCTCAGCTTGAATGGCAGTCGTTTGGGACATTCAAATCGTTCGTAAAAGAGGACGACTAAGTGAGCTCGGCCGCACTTGTGCGGTCGGCATTTCCTCGAGGAGCTCCTTGCTACCGTTCGTTGGATATCGCAGTATTTTGCTGTACGTGAGACGAAAAGAATGCGCGTATAGCGTTTGGATTGTAGAAGGAGAGTGAGACGAAGATATTTTTATAAGTGATGTCATCGGCTGCGGACACACATTCTTCGAGAAGTCTGAGTATAAAGCTTAAGCATGAAACTGCCCTGTGGTTTTGTAGAAGAAGCGGAAGTTGAAGTGATTTATTTAGCTATATGGTAACATAGTGTCCGACCTGGCCCGCAGAGACCGCGCGCCGTTCGTGCTGACGCACGACATGGTGTACGTGATCAACGGCGGCGAGCGGCCCACGCAGCGCTTCCAGCACTTCGTGGAGCTGTGCTGCATGGCCTTCAACGTCGTGCGCGCGCACCACGACCACATCCTCGACTTGTTCGCGCTGGTGAGTGCCGGCGCGCGCAGCGGGCTCGAGCACGCGTGCCGACTCCTTTACAAATTGACGGGCCCGATGGCGCAGACGGTAGTGATCCTATCTTGTGCCCCGGAGGCCGTGGATTCGATCCCCAACCGGAGCAAATATTAGTGATGAATATTTGTATTTGTTCTGTGTCTGGATGTTATTTGTCTCTAATTACTAGGTTTGTAATTCCTCTGTTGTCTTACATCCGTAACCCAAGTGCTTTAAGCTACTTATTCTCGGAGTCAGCTGAATATATTGATTATTTATTTTATTTATTACAAAAGCTTTTAAATTTAAAAACTCTTTCCACCGCCTATTCTTTTTACTATATTTGTCCGTTCTCTATTCTTCGGCGGTAACATAAGCCGTGGCCTGAGCGTGTGCGGGTGTCCAGATGGCGATGTCGGGCGTGGGCGGCGTCACGAGCGCGGCGGTGAGCTACGTGCGCGCCGCGCTGCTGCCGGCCGCCACCAACGCCGAGGCGGCTGCCGCCTTCGCGCGCCTCATACACTCCTCGCTCAAGAGCAAGTCAGTTTTTTTTTATTATTATATTACGACAAAAAATCCTACAGCTTGCGTGATCAGGGATATCACTAGCGCATTGCCTTGTTGTGTGCCGTGAGGTACCGAAAAAGTAGAATAGTATATCCCCCTGTACCAGGTGTATCAGAACCAACAGATGGAAGTATATCCATCTAAAAGTGTAGCTCAAATGCACAGATTGGGAATGGGCAGCAGCATACTCGTCGCGTGATGCGCTGCGTTTTGCGATTGCCAATCCATGCCAATCAAAAAAATTCCCCTTTCTTTCTTTCAATGGATGATGAGATTACCTTGTCTTTGAAAGATATTATGTCACATACTCAGTAATTTCACTGCCTCTGTCACCCTTCAAACCGGAACACTGCAATGAGTACACTGCTATTTGTAGCTTTGTTGTAGTTGTATTATATGCAGACGACCTTTTGTATGAGATTAATATCATGTAACATTTAGATAAGTAGCAATATTCAGTGAAGAGTTAACAGTCACCTACTCTAAATCCTACCAAAGCAATCCACTGGTAAATAAACGTAATGATTACAAATGTTTTAGTACTGTCATTTTACCAGATTTGTATGATGTATACCGCCTCGTATAAAGGTTTATATGTCATTACTAGTTAATGTGGTATCTGGGTGTTACTATGTATATAAGTTCTATATTTGTGGTTCTATGCTGTTTGAAAATGCTGCTGTTCGTCCGTAAAATGTATGTTTAATCAATGATTTAAATACGTACAATTGTATTGCAGATTCACGCCTATAAATTTCTTCCTGCACAACCTCGCGCAGCTGCGGGCGAGCGGCGATCAGAGCAGCAACACGTCCGAACTGCTGTCGTTCATGCCACGCACGTACACGTAAGTGCATACTATTCTTTCTTTATATATTCAGCAATCAGGTTTGATATAAAAAAGTACTGGAATTCTCTTCAAAGAGAAACCAAAGCTAGACTTATTTTTGATGAAACTTGTATTTTTCTATCTAAATCTATGTCGAGCAGTGGCATCTTGTGGCTGATATAGTGATGATTACGTATTTATTATAAATTATATTAGTCCTAATTCTTCTGACCTTTAACCTATATCGCATTTAAAGAACAACAAATATATGTTACTGCTTGTAAAATATTGGCCGTGTGGTACCGACAGAGTAGAATGGTGCCTCTCTGTACCAGGTATTGTAAAAGGTGTCTGAGGTATCAGAACCAACAGATGGCAGTATATACAGCAACAGTCAGGCAATGAATGGGCAGCAGCATTCCCCCACGCGAAAGCAGCGCTCTGCGATTGCCAACATGCTTGTCCCGCGCGACAATTATGGGCAAAACCCCCTTTTTTTTTGGGCCTTTGTCCAACAGTGGACGTTTTACGGCTGCGATCAAGAAGTAAAATATTTTAGTTTATATTTTAAACAGACCATTTATAAACTGGAAATTGCTAAGTCGCTTAAAAGTAGAGAACGCGTATCGTATCCGTTCTTGCTTGTTAGGTTCTATGATCCCATGCCCGACCACAGACGCGTTGTAATAATCTCGTATGTTTAAATTTGCGCTATGAATATTGAGCTTCAAGACTAGAAAAATACGGCAGGTTTTTGAGAAAAAACTGCTCTAAACCTGTTTTTGTGAGGTACCGGCAGAGTAGAATAGTACCTCCCCCTGTACCAGGTATCATAACAGGCGACTAAAGAGCCAGAAGCGACAGATGGCGATACGTCCATCCGAGACAATGCGGCTCAAATGCACAGGGCGGGGATGGGCAGCAGCATCCCCGTCGCGAAAGCAGCGCCCTGCGATTGCCAACACGCTTGTCCCGCGCGGCAATTATGGGCAAAATTCACCTTTTTTGGGGAAGCCTTTGTCCAGCAGTGGACTTCCAATGGCTGGTATGAAGAAACATTTTTTTACATGTATAGTTACGATTATTCGGATGGATGCGGAGTGAAGACCACGGATTTGTTTATAATGTCATGACAATTATTAATCAATGTTTAATGAAACATGAATCTCCGGCCAGGATGTCCCAAGAAGGGCGCCTGGTGAGCGTGGAGTGCCTGGGCTACGAGAAGCGCTACGACCCGGAGAAGCACTACGTGTACGCGCTGCGCATCTACCGCCAGGGACAGGCCACGCCCTTCGTGCTGTACCGCTCCTACAAACACTTCACCGAGCTCTACCAGAAGATCTGCCTGCACTTCCCGCTCGCCAAGGTTCACAGGTGAGTTCAATTTACTAGACCAAAGTATGTTTTAACATTGACTTGCTTGCATACATGCCGGTATGGGTTTTTGGAACCGTTATCACTGTCAGTTGTTCTTGTAGGTTTTTTCTGGTGTCTCGCGTTATGAACCGGCTACAAACTTTGTTTTAAGATGCGTCTGCTGCCGATGGACTATAATAATAATCATTTTATTTTCTTCTACACAAATGTTACTAGTTGTGTATCATTTGTGAGAAACTGGTGTCTGAACTAAGCATATGATTGTTGTTTCACAAACCACCATGCTCGCACCTTTAGTTATGGTCTCCTCGATCCTCCAGTGAACACTGTATAATTTAACTTCTCGGTGGACCAAGTAAACACAAGAGTTAGTACGACTATTAGTATGTGCGCGTTTCTTGTGTAAAGATAAGGGCATGGTTGCATGAACATTTGCGTGTGTATGTCAGTGCGTGAGTGGACATATATGTGTGTTTAAGTGTAAATGTTCGTATGAGTGTGCGAGCAAAAGTGTTTTTTGTGGTTACTTGTGTATATACAGTATGAATACATACACAATTACAAATTATTCATAATAACTTTTTATTGCAATTATAAAGTAACTATAATAAAATCTTTAGCAAATTTTACATTATCATTTAATGATAGCCATGCTGTAACTGTTCTAACAACTGTATCTAGTAGGGGATATATAGATACAATGGAGTTTACTTTATTGTATAGACTTGGAGCTAAAAACATGATAAATCTACGGGCAACACTTGTTTTATAACTGGCAATGGAATAAACCTTATGTTCTAAAACGTAAGGTTTATTTCATTGCCAGTTATAATAAGAAGAAACACCTAAGAGTTGTCGAACTGTTAGCACATTGCATTTTTGGTACAATCTCTGGTAAGGTAATAAAAAAGTAAAAAAAATGTTGGAATTTGGACTTGTTTTAAAGTAAGCTACACACAAACTAAATGAGCTATCTGTTTGAATTACTCTTGCAACCCCATAAGGGTGTCAGGGTCATCGGTAATTTGAATTATATTGTAACAATACGTAAAAAAAATATTGTTTATGTTGACAATTTGAAATCACTAATAATAGGCCTATAAAAGGCCTATTTAAGAAAAGTATTCATGTTATCTATAGTAAACTTTCGTTTCGGGTAAAAGTTAAAGTAAAGTTGGCAAGTTTTTTTTTATTGAAAAGTCAGTCGACCTTTGCTATTCGGGACGGGACATTGCGAATCTCGTTTCCGAAATACACGTACAAGAATAAGAAAATAGAAATGATTTTAGTAGTGATACAATTCTATTTTTGTATGTAAAATAATATACATTATTTTTCATGAACAATAGCGTAAATAAAACATGGATTATAATTTTTGTAGTAGTCGTTTTTAATAATTAGACTAGAGGTAGGTAGACCTCTTACGAAGGTCGTCCCAATTGGTACCTGACTCTCATCTATTTCTACCGCTAATTAGCAGTGTTCTCATGCTGTGCTTCTTTTTGAAGGGTGAGATGAGGGTTAGAGGCAGTGAAATTACTGAGTATGGTAATTCACAAGGTTGGCGACACGCTAGTGATATCTTTATGATGACTCGAGGCTCTTCAGTCAGAGGCTGCAGTCACGCTTATCATCAAGCGGACCGTATGCTTGTTTGCTAACTTCATAATATAAAAAAAATACAAAACAAAAATAATCACTTGAATTTAAAGTAAGTGCACTATAAAAATATTTCCTGACAATAAAAAAAAAGAAATGTTCCTGACAATAAAAAAAATTTCCTGGAAATAAAAAAAACCTAAAAATAATATCCCGACGATTAAAAAAATATATCCTGACGATTCGAAAAACAAATAATTGTTTCTTTGTGAAAACAACCACATAACTACGTGGCAGAAATATATTTTTGAATTTTTTCAAATTTGTTTATAATATTACTTATTTAAAAATTATCTTATTTATTGCATTAAATCCTAATTTGACAATAAAATTGATGATAATATTTTGTTTCATGACTTAGAATTATGTATATTTATGCGACACACTTCCATAATTACTATAGTACCATGCACTCCTACGTTATCGTCCGATTTTTACTGACATTCCATAGATTTTTGGCCGTCTCTTAGACCGTTTACAGGGTATCACCCCAGCTTAGCTCTAGTCCACCGTCATCGCACACTATAATTTTATTAAAAATATGTGAAGTACATATTTTTAATAAATTTTCATGATGATGGTGGTGAAAATAAGTTATTTATATTTTGCACCCATATTCGGCTGAATATGGGTCGGAGGTTGACAGGCACGCGTGAAAATCGTGGTATTTAATCAAGTTTTCAATCTAAAAAAAAACTCCTATACGAAATTGATTACAAAATACTGGCAAACACCATATCATCACTTTTGTACAGTCCCGACCATAATATTATCTTACACTATCAATATAATTATCAAAATTATTTATCATCACAAATATAAAACACTGCAAATATCTACAAAACCACTCAGATTCGTGTGATTTAATTCCATCGTATGTCATGCTTCACTGTTATCTTCATTATCGTCATTATTACCCAGCCGATATTGGAGGTCCATCACCATATTCTTCTTGCGCGCCTTTTGTAGGCCTGTTGAAAGCGGCCGGTTCATCTGTTGTCGGTGCTGTGATATCATGTCCCAACTATTCGGCGTGTTGTCTATTGGCTTCCCGAAACTCACGTTGCTCGGGTTACTGTTAACGACGTCTGGCGCACTCGTGTCACTGGCTTCATTGAGCTCGACTTCGCCGAGACGCGCTTGTGGCACTTCAGAATATGGCGGCGGCCCGGTCGATCTGCTTATAGAACTATCCAATGTGTTTGTCGAATATCCCGCCAAAGGCTGATTCAATGCCAAAGGGTTCGTCAACGGCTGAGGCGCGGGTGGTGCCTTCTTTTTCTTACTTTCCTTTTTAGCCTTCGCCTCGTCTCTCGCTGCCTGTTTTTCCCTCTCTTTCCTCGCCTTCTCTTGTCTGGCTTGCTCCAGAGCGTCAGCTTTTTCTTTGGCTTTCTGCTCAGCTAGCCTCTTCTTTTCTAACTTTTCTTGTTCCTTTTGTGTTTTTGATTTGTGTTCTTTGCCTTTGTTTTCTTTTTTCGGCTCCTTTTTTGGCTGCTGATCTTCGTTAGACGAGTTTCTGTTTGACGATGTTCCTCCACGAGGGTCGAGCGATATGCTGAGGATGCTTTTGTCCAGTCGCTGGGGCAAGTCTGCCCTAGTCAAGTCGCCGGCACTCTGCGTCGGCCTCATTGAAGGTTCGGGCTGAAAGCTCGGCGGGAGTTTCACCATAGACGGAGACAATCTCTTTGGTGGATCAAAGATTCTTCCGTTACCTGGAAAATATAGTACGAAATGTTGCAGTTTTTCGTCAATAGAAAGCAGTTTTTATTAAAATTGCGACATACATGCGATGCTTACCATAAAATTCGTCTCTATTAACTCTATAAGATCCAGTCATTGACAGCATTATGGGCTCCCCGTCGTTTTCTTCTTGTTTCCGTCTCGACGTAAAGTTGAGCGAAGCTTTGAACCCTTTGAACTTCAACATTAAAACGATTGTGCCCATACATCCAAGGAGACCCAGCGCCGATAAGTAATTAAATGAGCTGCTCACTGCGAACGAATAAAAAATAACGTCAATTTGACCTACAAAGCATTGTATGTGATCCTATAAAGACGGACGGACAGACTACTCACCGTCAGTGGGACCCCTTATTATCGCCATTGTGATGTTTCGCCGTTTGCATGTAAATAAATGTTTGTATTCTTATTGACAATACCACTCTCGTCCATTACCGTTCGAATCGATGAATTGTTCGAAAAGATAAGATAGCATTGTGCTCGACTAAGTAACTGTTCGTATAATGAGCGTAATCTTATCGTTTGCCAACGAAATCGCTGGAATTAATCGTGGGGCTTATATCGACATTTCAATCTGTAATCAGTTTCAAATATTTTGATCTTAAAAGCGAGATGGTTATTTGGCTATGATAAAAATTAATGAAATTGTACAACTGCGCGGATAAAGGTTCAACATCATCATCATATCAGCAATTGGAATCCCACTTTTCGACATAGACCACCCCAAGAAAGGGGTAATTTTGCCCATAATTGCCGCGCTGGGCAAGCGTGTTGCCAATCGCAGAGCGTAACATTCGCGACGGGATTGCTGCTGCTCATCTCCACCCTGCGCATTCGAGCTACACTGTTGGGGATGATATGCTATGTTGCTACTCCGCCGGTACCCCACGGCAAAGGACAAAGATTACCGATATACAATTAAACCGTTAGTTGTGATTTAGATAATGGTTGAACATTGCGGCGCTACACTTCATCAAAACAATGGTTTATTATGTCAGAAGAGGTAGACCTCACACAAAGATCGCCTGCATTGGTGCCCTCTTACCTATTTCTACTGCATATGTCTACTGCAGCAGTGTTCCGATTGCTGGGTCCCGGTTTGAATGATCTTCAGGTGTCATGGTTGGGAACGCGCTATTGATATCCTTGTGATATTACAAACGTCTATAGACTCCAGTGACGCTTATTGTCTAAAAAAAACAATATAATTATACCAATGCTGCCTTATTTGTCTAACAAGGTATATTGTATAATACGTATACAAATATTTCTGATTGTTACGAAAATATTGTGTTAGAAATAAATTATTCCATTTGGATCATTATCGTCGTAGCAGCCGTAGAATGCCCACTGCTGGACGTAGGTCTCCCCAAGAAAGTGGGTATTTATAGTTCATATTTGCCGCGCTGGGCAGGCAATCGTAGGCCGTAGCTTTACAACGGAAACGATGCTTTCCATCCCCAGTCCGTTTCATTTGACCTTATGTGAGAAATATAATATTACTTTTCTAATCATCTAAATCTATCTGTCATTTTAAATTTTATGTACAATCTAATATTTTATTTCTAATTTTCAATCATCAATGATATATCATAAAATATGATCAATTTTTTTTTATAAAATTTTCATGCTAATCTTCAATTTCATAGCGAAATTTTTTTTAATTTGCGCTCGCTTCAACACTTACACCCTTTATTACATTTGCTACTTTAAATGTGAATTTATCACTCATCAGTCAAAGCACTGCCGAATCATTCTGCACCGTCCTATTATTTATTAGCCTAATATAAGTTTACATTTTTATTTTTGGGCAATATACTTTGATAAATAGAAATATACTACTTATATTTAAAGGAGACACTAAGATTTTGATACGGTCTGATCTGGATCAATAGTTTCTTTCTTATACTCACTACTCCCAATGGTAAAATATCCGTGAATTGATATACTTAAAAAAGACAGGCTTTCTGAGGCTGTACTGGGTTTTTAATACTACTTGCACACCCGCAGTCTCCCGTCTGGCCTGCACGTGGGACGGTCCAACACTCGGCAAGTGGCCGAGCGTCGGTTCGGCGACGTGCAAGCGTTCCTCACCTCGCTGTTCAACCTCGCCGACGAGATCGCGCATTCCGACTTGGTCTACACGTTCTTCCACCCGCTGCTGAGGGACCAGCAGGACGTCGAGCCTCAGCGGATGAAGAACAGAGGTAATAGTTGTGATTACTTGTTGAACAGGTTCATTTTGGATTCCAATGCTTTATGATGTTCCGAGGAGCTAAAACGTATAGATTATACACTCATTTGCAAAAAAACGGGCACTTAAGCAATGAACCATTTCAAATGTTACTATTGGTTTGTTTGATAATTATAGGTAGTGTTACTTTAAAAATTTTTCAAATTAATAAGCAATTAGTCGTTTTTCAGTATTATCAAAAAAATTTGATAAAATTTATGAGTTTTAATGCTAAAGTTCACTAGTAGTGTATGCTCGCTAGTAGTGCATGTGCTCGTGAAGTAAAAGTTAACAAAGCTTTTTGTTTGTTTTTTCTTTAATAAAGTAAAAGCAGATAAATGTTTAGTATCGAGTGTGAAACCCCCTCTAGCTGAAATCACAGCTTGAATTCGTCTGGGTATGCTAGCGAGGATATCTCGGATACTTGATTGCGGAATACGTTCCCACTTTTCGGTAATCACATTCTTCAGCTCTCTGATGGTCTGCGGAGCCGGGTGGACTGATCTCAGGCGTCGTTTTAGCACAGTTCCCAGACATGCTCTATAGGATTGAGGTCGGGACTTCGAGCTGGCCAATCCAAACGACGAATGCCGACCTCTTGCACATACGCTTCCACATTGCCAGACTGGTTGGCGCGAGCGTTGTCGTCCATAAAAATTGAGTCTTCGCCTAAAGCGGCCAATGAGGGTTATGCATGAAGAATTAGAACTTCCGTTATGTATCGATGTCCAGTCAGTGAGCCGTTTTCAATGAAGACTAACTCTGTACGATCGATTGAATTTATTCCTGCCCAAAACATAACAGAGCCCCCACCATAAGGTGTGATTTCTTCAAAACAAACCTCTACAAAGCGTTCTCTTCATCTTTGTAGCACTCGCCGTCTTCAACCTTCTTCACCGATCAGAAATATCCTGGCTTCATCGGAGAACAATACCCTATTCCAGTCTTCTTGAGTCCATGACTCACAATTTCGAGCAAACCTAAGCCTGGCAACTCTATGTTCACGGATTAACTTAGGGCCGCGGGCCGGGTGATGACTGCGTATATTGGCCGCGAGAAGCCTCCTCCTGACTATCTATAGACTAATTCTTCGAGGTTGTTCTTAAGGTCCACATACGAAGACTTGCGATTTCTCAATGCGCGACTCACAAGAAAACGATCATCCCGTGGTTGGGTACTTGGTTTTCTTCCAGAACTAGGCCTTCTCTCGACGGAACCGGTGTCTTGATACCGCTGCTAGGTCCTTTGAACCGTCAAGCGACTCACACTTAGCCTCTGAGCCACGAAGTATTGGCTGCAACCCTCTTCGAGCAGCGCAATAATTTTGGTAGCTTTTACCACTTTCTATAACATTATTGAGACAGCTAAACAGCAATAAAATTAAGCTTTGACAATTAAGAATATGAAATAAATTTATAAAAATTTACTAAAAGTTATAAAAACCGATATTATCTTCTGGAACTTCGCACCAAAAATGTAGGAAAAAAGTGGTTTTCTGTAAAAACGAGCATCAAACGAAAATTTCAATTTTGAACCAACTGTTTTAAACACCACGGCATTTTTAAAAACTGACCAGTAACATGTACTAATGATTGAAATAATTTTGGTACTGTATTTGTTTTTAAAGAAGAATTAAAATCAAAACCCCCGTTTTTTTTGCGAATGAGTGTAGTAAAATCTTATTTGTATTATATATACTACCGTATATATTATTATATATATACATTTCGTGTATACATGAGGTAAAACTCATACAAGGGTTGTCTGCATTGGTACCTCACTCTCACATATTTTTACCGCCAAATGGCAGTGTTCGCATGGCTGTATTCCGGTTTGAACGGTGAGAGAGGCAGTGAAATTACTGGGTAAATGTGACATTGTATCTTTAATTCACAATGTTGGCGACACGCTAGTGATATCTTGTGACGACTCGAGGGTCGAAAGGCTACAGTCACGCTTATTATCAAGCGTAATATGCTTGTTTGCTGACTTCATAATATGAAAAAATACAAAACAAAAATAACCATTTTTTAACCACCATTTGTTTTTATTTACATTTGTCTCCTAGTGTCTTTTCTTTAATTGGCATTTGTAATATTTGATATTACGTATAAGCTTGTTGTTGCAATTCTACTGTTTACAATACAAGTATATGTAATACTTGTTGATAGATTTTTTATATCTTCCATAGATTTATATTTTTGTAATCAAATCGTTTAAATAAATAAATTATTATTATAGATCATTCCTGAGTATTGTAAGGTCTTAATTCGAGGATTTTGAGCTGTTGCTTGTAATGTGTTAATGATTGGATCCTCAGTTATACCAAGAAGTAGTCTAAAGTAAAGTCAAGTCTATCTAAAGTAGAATCTATACAATTACACGAGTTTTATGTATTTTATTATTTTTACAGATAATAATAGTCACCATAGAACTCTTAGGAGTCCTCTAATAATGAGTCGGAGAATTTTCTTGCATTATACTCACGGGAAAGAAATTTCTTACTTATTTTCTGGCTCCTCTCATTCGCTCGACGTTCATCATCATATTAGCATAGAAAGTCCACTGTTGAACATATGCCTCCCGAGATAGGGGGACTTTTGCCCATAATTACCGCTGGGCAGGCGTGGTAGCAACCGCAGAGCACAACTTCGCGACGAGGATGCTGCTGCCCATCGCCACCTTGTACTGTTTGGTATTGATATACCGTTATCTGTCAATGTGGGTACCTTAATCGTCTCTTAAGACACCTGGTACAGACGGGGGTAGGTACTATTCTAATCTGCCGGTACCCCACGGCTCAGCCCGACGTTATTTTTGTTTATTTTTTTTACTTTGTTTACTTTGTTTGTAGGAGAATCTGTCGAAGCGGAGAATAACGGTTCAGGTTCCTTGAAGCTGTCGGTGCAGTACGCGGGCGGCGTGCTGTCCGTGCTCATACTGCACGCGCAGTCGCTCGCCATCACGCCGCAGGGCATCCCGCCCAACCCTTATGTCAAGGTAATACGGCTCAATTTCGCACATGTAGTCATTTGTTTCAATTACAATATTAAATTCAACACTACATCTCAGACATTGATCTGACTCCGAAAAAGTCGCTTAAAGCACTTGCGTTACAGACATCAGGAAACAGAACAATTATATATATAACAATTAAATACATATATTGAACACCCAGACACAGGACAAACACAAATGTCATCATAAAAATATTTGTCTTGGGCGGGGATCGAACCCATGACATTTGGCGCACAAGATAGTATCACTACCATTGGGCCCGTCATTAGACAAATAATTTAAAGACACTAGCGTGTTTTAATGCTATTCATAGTCATTCAAATATTGTGTGTCACTTACCTTTTATGTAATGATTATAGTGTTAAGAGCCATTTAATTTACTTTTTGAAATTAACTCCTAACAAAAAATGTATTCACTGTATCATCATTATCTTGTACTAAAATTTTGCATGCATCATCGATGTCGGTCGAACGTACGCCTTCCTAAGATCTCTTTTTATACGCATAATAACATAATAATAATAATAATAATAACAATAATAATAACATAATATGTGTTGTCTCTCTATTGTTACTAGATACGACGTGTTGATTATATCTAACATATCATTATTAAAAATACTTTATCATCATCATCATTATTATTGGAAATCCCCTGCTGGACGTAGGCCTCCGCAAGAAAGGCACATACTCGTTGGCTGTGCAAGCGTGTTGGCAATTGCAGAGCGCGGCTTGCGCGACAGGGATGCTGCTGCCCATCCCACCCCAGTGCATTTGATTTACACTGTTCCCGATAAATATAATACCATCTGTCGCCGCTTACGACACTTGATATAGGGAGAGATAGTATTCAAATCTGCCGGCACCCAACGGCGAATAAAATAAAAGATAAAATTGTTAAATGTACAAAAATTTTATATATTTTTCCTTTCCAGGTGTACCTAGTCCCGGACCCAACCAAAGAAACAAAACGCAAGACGCGAGTCCTCAAACGCAACTCGCATCCGTCCTTCATGGAGATGCTCGAGTACCGGCTGCCCATAGAGGTGGTAAAGAACCGAAGTCTCCAGGCCACAGTGTGGCACTACGACTCGTTGCAAGAGAACCAGTTCCTGGGCGGAGTGGTGATCCCCCTCAACTCTCTGCCTCTCCGCCAGGAGACCGTAGCCTGGTATCCGTTGGAGTACATACCTCGGTAGCTGTTGCTTGCCCGCTCCGCTATGTGGAGTAGGGATTGGCTGCGATGACTAAATGGGAAACGCCGGGATAGTAAACTGTAACGCTGATATATTCAACCTTTACTGCACCACTGAAAAATACACTAGACTGACTCTTTGAAACGTATGCCACTTACTGAAAGCTGACGTAGTTTGTTTTCTACCTTTACAGTTTTAAGCCTTGATTTTTTTCGTTGAATTCTCCAGACTCAGCGATAGATCTAAGTCCATCCAGTCTGACCATTTGATTTTTTTACTGATACGTGCAATATCTGTTGTGCAATGCGGTTCAGAACATTTAGATAACACGCTGTAGTTTCATATCCAACACTCTTGGCTAATTAAGTCATGGTTGGAGAATTCTGGCTTCCGAATATATCCGTTGCAACCCATTAACATCTTTCAATCATGATCAATAGTTATCTTGTCTATAAATTTTTAAGCAGCCCAATATGTGTGTGGCAATCCGAAAGGTTATGCGTACTTCGGTCTATTAGTTGAAGTCACTTGTAAAGATTCAGGTTCTTGTATTTTATAGTCTCCTGTCCTATACAGTTGGCACGATTTGAATTGCCTGTATTGAAATTTGTATAACAACTGCGCTGTGTTTTATAGATCTTGTTAGTGTACTATTGTATTTATTTATGAATATATATTTTGAAATTGCTTTTTGATGAACATAGCTTTAAATCGTGCTAAGTGCAAAGAAAATACAACCAATCTGTTTGGATTCATTGTCGTTAATGGTACTAAATTGTTTGCTGTATTGTACTTTAATTGATACACGACTTTTGTAATAGATAAATCAATGTTAATTAAGCATTTGCTATCCGTGTATTCCCTAAGTAGGCGATGGATGAATGTTGGCTTTAACACGCTGTGTTTGTAATGTTTTAGTGCCAAACTTCGAAATGTATTTTGATAGAGGAAAATTTTAGTAGGAATAAATTGAAGTAGATTGTGGTGGACGCTTACATATTACTTGCGATGATCACATATTGGTATTAATGTATAATTATTAGGTTTCGTAGACGAGGTTACATTGGCTCTAGAAGGCTAACTTTGGCTTCACGCTTGTGTTGAATATACATCCTCACGGTTAGATTCTACAGAGTTCTAATTCATGTGAATTTTTTTTAATCTCATTCAAAAGAGCGAAATCTGTGCCAGCGATATAAACAATGATCATGAACATGAAGAATTCGAAGTGGTCAAAGTTAGCCTTGAGATTCAAAGTTTCTTATCTCTACTGTACTGATTTTGGGCCCACTATTGTAAAAATAGGCCTAAATTCTATTCTATATATATAATTAAATATAAATCGGCATTCCTAGCATGTATCATTTTTGTACTTGACAAGTACGCGGAATGTTTCCATCGGTAATTTGATAAATAATATTCGTAGCAGCTGTATTTTATTGTAGAGAACGAGTTTTTAAAGACATCGGCTTTTCATCACATTCCCTTAAAAATATATTTTTTTAACGATTTTATTGACAGCTTCGTGGTGCTATGCCAACGTCAACTCATGTGTAATCAAATATAAAGACATGGCTAGCTTTATTCGTATTAGATCTGAGTGAAGTTGTCACGGTATGAATTAATTTATTCACTCAACATGTACACTGTATTTTAGTGATTTATAATCTGTATTATGTAATTGTTTTATTTGAATGTAGATTATTTTTTTGATGACACTATTTATTAGAAACTGCATTATCGTCAATGTATTAATTAGTTCTATTTATGCTAATTATAAATGTTAATCTAAATATAACTAATTAAAAATCGCAGTTTCATTTGCATACTAAGGACATTCTTTGATACAATACCATCGCCTCAAACGTATTGTTATACGTATTGTGAACTTTTGAATGATAGAAAACATATCAAATTGAACCCAATCACGGTAGAAGGATGGTATTTATACTGAGTTATATATCACCCGATGCTATATCATCGAATATCTATAAATGGCTTCCAGAATTTGCTCAAAGCGAGTCGAAGGGCTAAGTTTTAGTTCACCCCAGAGCTTTGAGATTCTCGACTGAATAATCAACTTACTGTATATAATACCTTTAGATAGTTTTTATACAATCATGGATGTCGGATTTTGGCGTAACGGACATAATAACCAGTTGTTGTTTTGCGTATTGTAATGAAATATTTGAAATAAAACGCTCTTGTAAATTGTTTGTTTTATTTGTCAGATGATTATGTCTTCGTCTGGTGCTACACTTAGTAGGTAAGTGTTGATGCCGATGCTTCTTTTCTTCAAGGCGTCGTTCCCTCGGTAGTAAGGAGCGATCTCATTGGTAGGGAGGTAGTAAACGCCTGGTTTGTGGAAGTTTGTTCGTGGACCTAGTACATTGCTCGTCACGTTGCCGTCGTAACAGTCTCCCTGTCGAGCCTTTGCTACGGACGCGCAACGTACTGCCGTGAACTTGTCCGGGTTAGATAACGCAATTATCCAGTAGAGGCCAGATCTGACGTGGCTGCACAGCGAGAGGCATGGTAATAAGAAATTCTGGTGCATCGACTGTTGGTATTCACCTAAAAATTAAGTGTCGTGTGAAAATATTTTTCCTTTTTATTTTCCTTATACATTTTAAATATATTTTATCCCATTTTAAAATTTGGTTTACAAAACCGGGTATAATACAATGCTACCAATAATTGTTTCGTGTCCCTTAATAAAAAATCTGAACTTTTTTGAATAAACTGTTAAGGTTTTAATTTAACTATATTTATTTTTCATATTGGTATATAATTTATTTTTGAAGTAGTCAAAAACATAATCTGTTAAACGTGTGCTCTTATCTGCATGTAGAGTTACGATGCGGTCATTATACTATTTTTTTTCGCTCTTTAGTAGGAATGTATGACTTAAAAAGAAATCTACCATCTCGTAAAACCCTACCTCCATTAGCGTAGAAGTCGACGTGCCCAAGCGGGTCCGCAATACCAAATCCATCGATGTTGGTGTGCAAGACATCTACTCGGTGCGCCGCATGGCGATTCAGCCGGTCGCTGTAGGGCAGGTTGCGGAAGCACGGCCCGGCTGGGTCTAAACCTAATCACAGCACATTATTATGCGCTGTCTGGCAGGCAGCGGTAAGCGACGTTATTTATTTATCTGACTCACCAATTTGTTTACACATTTACTATAAATTAACATTACACTGCGCAACATAAGGTGGAACAAACACTCATAGGGAAGTATATCTAAACTAAATGCGAGCTCCGAACACTTTTTAAAGAGGTAACAAAAATAAAAACTTATATTATACACATATACATGAAGAACAACTTTAAATGCTCTCTGAGGGTGGAATAACGACCGAGCCATGTTGGGTGAGTCCACGTGAATATCCAGTAGGCCTCTATACTCATTAACTAATTTGCAGATACTTATATTGGGGAGTTTAATCCGAACATTATTTTTATAAGTTCACTGGGACTAATGCAAGTATCAAGTTGATAATTTAACTGTTGCTGGTAGGTACAAACTTAGAACTAAGGTTTTTGTCATTGATTTTTAATTCTATTCTCATTCTGTCTAGTGTTTTTTTTATTATTTTTAAATAACAAAATAGGAGGAGTGTTACAACTATTGATTGATCCATACGCTATACCTGTTAAACTTTGTACCTTTGTTGAAATCTATTTAGTAGTCAATGAATGAGTATGAATAATATCTAATAACATAAATATAACTATTAAAGCAATATTTTTCCAAACGAAACAAGCACACAACTGTAAAACTACGCCTTGTTGCGAATGAATAATTAATATAGGTATACATTTACACAAACATTTTTAGGTCTAGGTGTTACTACCTACTAGGCGACCAGAAATAGGTTTATTCTCTAAGAACTTTTTAGATTCAAGACCGATTAAAGCGCCCCTATTTGTAAAGCTTTACCAGTAAGCCTAGCGATTTTTCTTCCTATGATCTGTCTGTATCTCTCAGCGGCATAAGAGGCGATGTGAGCCCCGAGACTGGCGCCCAACACCTCGATCCTGCTCGCGGCCAATCCGCGTCGTGATAGCTCAGCCAGAAACTCGCCCAGGGCGACACCGAACGGGCGCGTCAACCGAGCGGCCCTGGCAAGTCAAACATTAAACATTTTATACTTATAAACATTGCAAAACTATTGAGGAGAACGTGCCCATCCTTGGATTTCTTACCGGTAATATGATGATGATAAAGAAAACTTATAAAGAGAGTTTTCACAAACGTCTGCAAAACATATTCATTTCTATTAAAGTTTTATTATTACATTACATGTATTAAAAGTACTACACTAAGCTTATTAAACATGATATCTTGTTAAATCGGGAATAGAATGTGGCTAGATCTATTAAGTACCTGGGAGTCCTTTTTCTAGCAGATTGTTCTTTCATGTAATGTAAATAGACAAGAGATATACCTATCTCGAAGCGTTCTTGCCCACCGAAACAGCGAATAAAAAAAAATTAAAAGTTGAAAAACCGTTATAAGACTTTTATTATAAGTAATAAACGCGTAATCGTTACAATGTTAAATTTAGCCCAATAACTTCGCATTATTGTAAACTAATACTAAGAACAAGTTTACATATAGGTAAACTATGAAATATATACTTAGAAAACAGCTAAGTCAGTGCTGCTAATGATCCATTTGACATTTGTCACATTGACCTTACTCTGAGTTAAGACGTTAAAAATTACGGATATCAGACTACAGAGGAATCACAAATATCTAAAATACTTATCGGGCAGAAATAAAACCAATATCTACGACCCTTGGCGTATAAGATAGGTACGTTCCGACGGGCCCGTCATTGTCATGTTTTTGCAATCATAATTCGAAACCGAGTGAATAGTTAAGTTTTATCAGTATATTATCTCTTAAAAGTCTACTGAGAGTGCATCGAATATGACTTCCGGTTACTATTTGATAATGATGGCGTTAGACCGCTCAGACAAATGTCAACACAACAGCTGATAAAAAGTATGTAATGTATTATTCATAAACACAATACTTCAGTTAACCTGATTTTTCGAAATCCTTAACAAATAAATACCTATTAGAAATCGAAAACACGAAAGACGTGAACCAGGGTTTTTCAGTTACCATAATAAAAAAATGTTTGTATATCTACTGAACTATGAAAAAAAAGTAAGCATTTTTAAACTATTAAAATACTAAATGTAAATGTAATTGAAAATAAGGGTTAATGATAGAAGGGTGAAAATGTAGGGTTGTATATATTTTTTAATGCCAAATAAAAAAAATAAACAAAAAATTAACAAAAATAGGGGAAAAAAAAGTGAACACCCCTTATCACTTAGAGGTTTGAGAGATAAATAGCCGATTCTCAGACTTACTGAATATGCATTAAAAAATTCATAAGAATCAGTCAAGCCGTTGCAGAGGAGTATGGGAACGAACATTGTGACTCGTAAATTTTATATAGAAAAAGAAGATTTACATTCATTTACTGAGCTAAAGCATGCGTTAAATCTAGTTCAAACTTATGCCACGCCGAGCAACATTTTAGTAGTATAAAAAGAAGACAGCATTTATGCATTTTTTTATATGACAATGTGTCTTATTGCAATCTCTGACTGAATCCGACGAGATAGATCAACATAATGTACTATAGTGTATGTGATGTATTATATACATCCTTAAAAGGTCTATTAAAAGTTTACGATGCCACGCTATTACATAATAAAACGAACAATTGGATATTGCATGAAAAATACTCACAGAGGGTATGTTCGGACTAACAGCGGGAAGATTTCCACGACTAGAACGTTGCGGCCCCGCTCCAGATAAGGGTTTACCACAGACCGCAGGAGCGGAGAGAAGGACGCGTCCAGGTAGCCACTGATTACCACCTATTCATAGACAAACCTTCAATTAATGTGTATTATATAGTCTACATTAGTATACAGGCTACAGTCTAAAGAGCTCAGTTTTATTATTTAGGATTTAATAAGGAAGGAACGTAAAGTAGCGATTGGAAAAAAATAATAATTTAGTTACATATAGGCTTTACTCGTATATAGAAACTAGATAGGAACCGCAGTTTTACGCGTAGAGTTCCCGTTGCCTTCGAAATTCGGAGATAATATATAACTTATATTATTTCTTAATAAATGTAGATTACCGTTAGCAAAATAAATAGTAGTTCATGCCTCGGTACATACAATTTTAGTTGTTTACAGTTTGTAAAACAACATAATAACACAGCCAAGATGTAGCTTTCTAATGGTGAAAGAATTATTTAAATTGGTCGGGTAGATTTTTGGTTAAATGGTGCCAAACAAACAAATATTTTATCTAAGTATATGATATTACGATACAACTAGATCGTCAAAATCTATGAAAATAATTCTTTTCCAGAATTATGTTCATAGATTTTGACGATCTACGATTACGACGATACGATTCGACTACACCAAATCGGACAATTATTTTTTTTATTGAGATGGATGCAGGTACTTCAATAAGATCGGGAACTCTTCAAGTTATTTTTAGTTCAATGTCAGTATATAGGGAGTAATTTTATAGATTAAATGCCCGAATATGGGATAAAATCTCCTACGGGTAAAACTCAAACAGGGATAACAAGAAAAAAAAGATACCAATTACCCGGACAAGCCGAAGCGGACCGCATATTTCTTTCTGTTAAACTCAGAAAAAAATCTATTTTAATTGTTATTGATTTTATTAAGTACAAATTACATATTGTTTAACCATACTGTATGTAAGATTTACCAAATTAATTCAAAACATACTACAGAAGGACAACACAAACTAAAAGTGTACACATAATTAAAATACTCTTTTGACGGTTTTAAAACGCGGTTTAATAGTTCTCGGTTCTCGGATACTATTAAAGAGGTAAAAGTAAAATAGACGTTTTAAAGTCAAAAGAGTAAGTAGTATGAGCAGTGATCCCGTAAATACTACAAAGTAAAATTAAATTAAATTAATTAAGAAGTAAGATCACATGTAACACGATTCTAAATCCGATTACAGGTTTCCTAGATTTGGATCCAGTTCTCGCCTAACTTAGCTTAAGGTATATTAGGTATATACCTCATTGATAATTCGCTGTAAACATTGTTCGTTTGTGATTAGTAGTGCTATTGTAGTAAACGTAGCTTTTTCTTATTATTATTATTTTCCGTAACAGAAATAAACAAACTTTCCACTCTAGGTTGCTGTCATTTATTTACTGGAGAACTCTATAAACCGAACCAGTATACCGCAGCCCACCGATGTCAGAAGTCAACATTTGGTCTGCGAAAAAGTTAAAGGTATCAGTGCAACTTAGCACAATAATATTAATGTCAGGATTGTTAAACTTGAGAACAGAATACACTCAGCTCAAAGCCCAGATTGATTGAAAAATCTTGCTTATTTAATACGATTGGTATATTTTTTACCAAAATAACGCGTTTTACGATCGATTCAATATTTATTCTCGTCCACCGTGATCCCTGTCAAAAAATAAATCAACGTGGTCCATAGTTTCAACAAAAAAGGTAGGAGCCACAGCTTTTAAGCTACCTGTGTTTTCTTCTTCCTCAAATTGACATAGTCATTGACGCAAGCTGCTCCCTTTACGCTCAGGCTGCATATCACTTCGGTGCTCTTGAAGAAACCGGTGGTGGGCCTAATTACCACCACTTTTAACGAGTTCCTTGTTTTGTCAGAAAACTTTGTAGAACGGTTCATACCAGGGCCTGACAAACAAATAAAGGCAGATTAAGCCACTCAAACGATATCTAAATAAAATCATATCCATCCATACATCGTTTCCATACATCGTTAGAGTTTTAGCTTTTTTATATATTAGAGGTAGCACACGAGCCAACGACTCATCTGATGGTAAGTAATGTTATGTAAGTAAGCGTCGCTCATGGACACCTGCAGAGACACCGTCAAAGGTATGACAGGCGTTGCTGACCTTGAAGAAGAGTATAGACTTGACTTGACTTGAGTATAGACTGCTCTTAAGGACCCAAGTAGTATCGGTCTGGGATGTCCGAATCATTATTTAGAAGTCTATAACGAATTTATTTGTAAATATTTAATCTATATTTATTTATTATATTTATCATTTATATATTTAAAAATAATATATATATTTTTAAAATATTCATGAACTAGTTTGTCTATAAAAAATCTCTTAAATGTTTCTATACAAATTCATATCAAAATCTTGTAATACAATTAATATCTATATAAAATCATAGACCTTTTACGTACATATATTAAAGGATACACTTGTTACGTAATAAATGAAATCATATTTATTATATAAAATAAACTTATATAATACATAAATATAGTTTCATTTATTTCGTAATGTCTGTCCTAAGGCAACCATAAACCCAGTTTTAGCTCCCACTATACCACCGTTTCACAACACGATCTTTTTTTAATCCGATCACATTTTATTACCTGATTGCGAAAGGATTTTATTGTGTTAACACCTTCGAATTTCATGTCTACGTTTTAAAGTCCATTTCATTCAATATCTAAATACGATCATATTTTAATAGTTCAATACCAATCATTTTTACATTTATTGTTCCAATTCCAAAGGTATGAAAGCGCGTTCTATCGAACTTATTTTTTTCTTGACGTTTCATAGCAAACACTAGTCAAACACCGCTACGTAGGAACCGAAAAATGTAACAAAAAATGTAATATTTAAATGAACTGCGCGTAAGAGACGAGAATAAATAATTTTATTGAAACTGTTATATATTTTGTTGATAAAAGAAGTCTGTTTTTATCAGTTCTTAACGTTTCTTCAAAGGTTTTTATATAAAAAAACTTACAATCAGATATATATCCAGCAGGAGCGCCAAAATCCTGGACACACATAACATTGGCACATATTGATAAAATAATTACAATTTTATACATACTAACGAAATACGTTTGCTCATACAATTAATCTCGCTTATCGTGAAAGAGTTTCCACTCGAGACAATTAAATGATGTTCGCAATACATCGGTCGATAAAGCGACACTAAACTTTAGCAAAGCTATAATAAGACTGATCAATAGTTACGTATCTTTGAGGAGCAATCGCGCGCATAAAATTGCCTGCGTTGCGATCGTCCTTAGATTATCGTGCAGGTCAAACGCATGCGAGCCGTAAGTAATTAACTCGTTTTCTAATCATTACACTGCACATCAGTGTTTCTGATGAGTGAGTTATGTTACATGACTTTAGTCTAATTTTTAATGACTGATGAATGATTTCAAATCTGTGACTGAAATTTTGGTATCAGCTCTAGTTAAATAAATATAACGCATGGGATTTTCTTACAATAAAACAGTTTTAATTTAGAGATGGACCTAATTTATTTAGTTTTAAGTTGAAAAAAACTTTCTTTTCTTTAATTTTCTTGCTGAAGCTGAAGGCAGAGGGCTATTCTGAATGCTCCAACAATAGTCGGCCATCATATGTGCGTTCCAGTAGCCTTGATAGCGTTCTTCCATTGAACGGAGGTCTTGGTGGAATCGCTCCCCTGTTCTTCACTTAGATCCCCAAGATTGGCTGGAAAATAGTCTAGGTGATTGTGTAGAAAATGTAACTTGGTACTCTTGTTACATCCGAGCGTTTGAAATTGACTCATCAAGGCTTCCGCGTTTTGAAAATAGTCGAAACACTTCTTATTTCCAAAAAAAATATTTACCAGCCAAACGAACTGATTTCAGGCCATTTTCTCCACATCGGTCATAATTTCCGTAAAATTAAAGTTTTTTTCAATGATATTATTTGTGGCCCGTCAAATTGCTCTTTATTATACACCAATGAAAACAACACAAGAACATCACAAAAACATGGAATAGTAGGTACAAGAGGCGGTACTTATCGCTAAATGCAATTTCTGAAACAGCTTTTCGCAACACAACAGGGCGAGGTTGGTCAGCAGCATCGCTGTTGCGAAGCTGTGCTCCGCGATCGCCACCACGACTCATTGTGCATTTTCGCTTGGCCTTCAATATAATCCAGGTGCAATAGTCGATGTCCTACAACTGATATGACGCTGATGATGAAACCTTGAAATGTATAAGTTCAAGACGCATTAAATGTTAATAGAAGATTCGCTATATATATACTTATATATATATATATACATAAAAGTACAAGCTGACTGACTGACGTATTAACGCAGGGCCTAAACTGTAAGTGTTAAAAAATTGAAATTTTGCACATCCTTTTATTACGCTGGGGAGCACTTAAAAAGAATTTTTGAAAATGTACCCCCTAATAGGGTAAAACGGGAGTGAAAAGTTAGTGAGAACTTTGCCGTTCTTGAAGTTATTTGAATGAAATTCAGTATGAAGGTTATTTATTGATGATATTTGAGTTATAACTAAATAAATAAATTACCAAAACTCCGGGGTAAATCGCAAAATTCATCATATAAATATTTGTTCTGGGTGGCAATCGAACCCACGACATAGGATAGAATGTCATGTTTAGTTCTTCTTATACTATTACTTTCATACTACTATAGATCAATACTATTTTTCATCCCTGTTTTTGATCTATCTACGTCCTTTCTCGGGTCTAAAGATTGTCTGTACCAAATTTCATCAAAATCGGTTGAAAGGTTAAAGAGGGATAGCGTAAAAGATAGTCAGAGTTACTTTCGCATTTATAATATAAGTAGGGATATAGCATTAGTAAGTTCTTAATAACGATTATCGCCGATATCCCTTTTTGTGAATTAAAATAACAGACTTTCAATGGCTATTGATATTAGATAGATAGCTATTGTCATTAGAAGTAACTGAATACTTTAAATGAACGACGGGGCGCCGTATAGGTACTTAAAGCTAAACGTGTCGACTGTCTGCAATAAATATGATAAAACATCCTAAATATTTCGTGTTTCTAGAAAACGATCAACCATTAGTTTTAATGAGGTTCCCAGAACGCATCTCATCTCATTTTGTGTTTCTTCACGTATTAAAGTTACAGCTTCGCGTGACTACACAGCAGAGCGGTGTATCTGAATTGTTTGCTTAGTTAGATAGTTATAGTTAATTGTTGAGGATTCAGTAGGAATGCAATAACGTTACTGTGCTAATTCCAATGAATAGCCTTTACTATGCAAATCACTTCGTAATTACCTTTGTAATTTATATATTTATTCATTCATCAAAATATAAACTCAACGCAAAACCAACGTGTTTATGGGTTAAATAAATAAATAACTAAGATAATAATACGTTAATAATGCATTCGAAAGCTACCTGTACGACCGTTGCTAGTATATTGCATGATAATAAACCCTATATTAAAAAACTTCACTTATATTAAACAATAATAATAACGTGAAAATAATAAATAATAATACATCTCATACATTGACCTGACTCAGGGATAAATCGCTTAAAACGCTTGTGTTACGGACATCAGACAATAGAGATCAAAAATATCATCATATAAATTGCCCCAGGTGGGGATCGAAACCACGACCTTTTGCGCACTAGAACTATCGAATACGCCATCAGGCCCGTCAAATTGTTGCCAAGTTTATGACACAGTACATATTGTAAAACTACTGGTTTCTCTGACTTTTTAAGTGGCCAAATTGAGATCCGAAAATGAGCTGTAAAAAAAATCTTACTTAACTTACTATAAACTAAAAACCTATTAAAATAATGTAGGTACATCACCAACGTACGTATACATTTTTTTTTCATAAATCTAATTATTTAAGTGATATTTTCTTCTGACAATCATTAGTAAGTAAAATCATAACTTTAATGGGTATATTGGCTGAAATATACGTTTATAGATGCAAATTGACTGAAATACGTGGATATTTGATGAAGAAAAAATGTACATTAACTAAGAGTTACCATTAAACAAGGTATACGAACCAGTTTATAATATTGTGTATTTTTGTGTATTGATATATATAGTATTAGTATTTAATTTCCTTTATCGTATTCTTATAAAATAGTATCAAACTGCCCTATCACATTTTCTTCGTTTATGTCCATCCAAGGGTTACCAGGAAGAAATGGCTATGAGCTATAAGGCCGCCAAATGTATTATAACTTAGTTTTATTTTTTCTTTATGTAATTATCTGTGTACAAAAAAGAGTATATTATTAATATCTTGTACTGAAGTAGTATAAAAACGTTCTATTCTTGGTTTTTTAAGAAAGTTGCTTGATCTAAATGTGTCCAGAACGACAAATCGAACCAGCGGCCTACCGCACAGACAGAACGACCACAATACTAGCCAATACATCACCAAGGCCATACTAAACTGCTATTACGTGTAATACATGGGTAATATTCTTTTCGAGGGAAAATCACAACAAGGGGCAACGCGCTTTCGTTTTATTGTGTGATTTTTTCCCGCTGTCGCAGAAAGTCGTGTTTATTTACCAAGTTGTAGAGACGCCACGGGCCGAGCCGGCGCGGCCACAGACTCCGAGTGTCGACTCAACGCCGCTCAGTGCTATTTCGCGGCGTTCGTCGACCGCACGCGCACTTCGCTCGAAGCATTCACGCACAATCGTACACAAATAAACTCGTTATATAGTACACTAAAATGACTCATAAAATAAACAGTTTCTATTGTCTCGTCTAAAGTTTTGACGACTTCTAAAGAGTTAGAAGCTTTAAAAACTAGTGGTTTAAGATTCTGTGAAAATGAATGATACCGTGTTTTCGAACGACACTTGGCTGTGGTACAAGGAAGTGGTGAAATCCTGGCTGGAGCAGCCCGGAGAGGAGTATGGGCCCTTGAACATGTCGGCCCTGAAGATGGACCAGGCCTACGTGGTAGGAGTCGCCGACAGGAGCGTCGGCCTATACAGCGTCTCCGATGACTGCTTTCGAGTAAGTTTATGAATAAACATTACAGGAAATGTGATTCCTTTTTTACTACACAAATTTGCAATAATGTGTTGCTAAACCTTACTGCACTATTGAAATAAAAAATGTAATAATTGTCAATCACCGACCGTTTCATAACATTAAAAAAAATGTAAAGTTTATACCAAAGAAGTGTCTATTGCAATGGTTGTTATTTTTACTTATCTGTCAAATAATCAGTATGAATAGGAGCTGACTGTA
This sequence comes from Heortia vitessoides, assembly GCA_020976665.1. Lineage (NCBI taxonomy): Eukaryota > Metazoa > Arthropoda > Insecta > Lepidoptera > Crambidae > Heortia > Heortia vitessoides. Next base: position 6,329,357 of record JACJUM010003237.1, on the reverse strand, counting down.
ATCACCCAATTCCTTTTATTATTCTCGTCAAAAAAGTGAATGTACCACTTTTTCTATCGGCCCGATCGAGGACGGGTAGGACTATGGTTTTTGCCAAGTGGTCGGACCGCTTTTGGTAAAATTTTGCCAACAGGTTTTTGGGCTGCATCAGTGCACTTTGTGTTGCAAGCCTTTTCATTTTGTCAACCTTTAACTTTATATTTACGTTCGTGGTAAGTAATACGCGACACATTGAAGCCTATTTTTTAATATTTTTATAGATAAGTTCTGTAGGTAAATAATAACAAAATACAAGTTTAAACTATTATCAAAGTCAACAATGAGTATTTCTTATTATTGGAAATTTGACTAAAATTTTATTAATTATTTTAATTTGAGGGGCACCGGGAAATTAAAATATTACCTCCCCCAGCACCAGATGTTGCAAAAAGTGACTGAGAATACAGAAAGCAACACATTGTGGTATATCCACCCGAAACAGCGTAATTCAAATGTATCACGGGGATCGGCAGCAGCATTCCTGTTTGCCACCCCACCAGTCTGCACAGCGCGCCATCTATATCTATACAAATTTCCCCCTTTTTTAAGGAGGCCTATGTCTAGCAGTGGACGTTCTACATTTTTTATTATTGAAAATATACAGGTTGTACAAAAAACTTCCGGTATGGTATAATCATAGAAATGATTTATCGAACATAATTATGTCAAGGCATAAATTATGAAACATGCATATGTATTGAAGGCTAATTCACACCTTTCTACACACGCGGAACGGACAACAAAACAAATAGTACAAACGCGCCTCGAGCCACGACGTGGCCCGTTATGATTCCACCTGATACTTGATCTCATTTTTAAAGTAGAAAACTTTTTCCTTTATAAATGTAATAATTGACTCTTGAATTCAATATCTTTTTAATATTGATAAATTATTTGTCACATTATATGTCTGCTGAACTTAATTTTATATATTTTTGCTTACTGTCCAATTACTACAATCCAAATTTTATTTTATATTATGAAGTCAGCCAACAAACATCCGGTCTGCTTGATCGTAAACGCGACCGCAGCCTAAACGTGACGCTCCTGTCATCACAAGGATATCACTAACACGACGCCAACCCTGTGAACTTAAAATACTATGTCACATTTACCCTCTCTCACCCTTCAAACCGGAACACAGCTATGCGAACACTGCTATTTGGCGGTAGAAATTGGTAAAAGTGAGATACCAATGCAGACGACCTTTGTCTACCTCTTGTAAAGGAGGTGTAAGGTTATTGAAAAGTATGCAATACTACTAATATAAAAAACTCACTGTAACGGGATACAATTTTGTTATGTACCCGGAAGAAGACGGTGGGCCACAGAAGTCTCTTATGACTTTCTATATTTAATATTGAACTTCAAATAACAAGACACTGATCACTTTATACTTGTTCTTTGGGACATGTATTGTATTTGTACATTAATTTTAATATACTGCTGGAAAATACTAAAATCATTTCATCATCATACTAGCCATTAAAAGTCCACTGCTGGACACAGGCCTCCCCAAGAAAGGGGGGCAGAGCGCAGATTTCGCGACGGGGAAGCTGCTGCCCATCCTCGCCCCGTACATTAGTGCTGACTTTTTTTGCATGGGTATACCACCATCTATTGGTTCTGGTACCTTAGTCGCCTCTTACGACACCTGGTACAGGGGGAGGTACTATTCTACTCTGCCGGTACCTCACGGCCTAAAATCATCTATATTTAATAATTTTATGCTATGAATTTAGTTTTTCATTAATTAATCTAAATAATATCTCTGAACGCGATATTTTTTATTTTGTTTTTTAATTGATTCCGAACGCTTCTATGAATACAATTTTTATTTTCAAGGCAGTCATTCTCGATTTCATTTCTCGTTCTTGGAGGTCATATTTGAATGAGTGAATTCCACCTTAAAAATCAGTATAAGGAAAACTTGTAATGTTAAAGGGGCAAATCGATGACGGCGGCCGCGAACTGAATGTAGTATTTATTTTTTGCTTGTTATTGGTAATGGTCGACTGTGTATAACCATGCGAGCGCCACAATGAGACTATTTAATTTTTAATTAGAAAGAATTATAAAAATTACTTTTAATGGAATTAACTGAATGTACAACAAATTATCAATCTACTCCAATATTATAATTGCGAAAGTGTATATGCCTGCACGTTTGATACACTTTCACGGGTTATCTGATAAACCGATTCCGGTGAAATTTCGCTCGTGGATAGCCTGAACCCCAGGGACACATGGACACCCGGACAAAAAGCTAGAGACTATACAAATTATAGCATGAATCTAATGTATAAGCAAACATGCTCAATTGCATTAATCTAATTTTATTTTGTGTCTGGGTGTTAATCGCTTTTTTAAATTTAAGGTTAATTTAAGTATTTTTTTGCGATTATTCTGTTGTCTGATGTCCGTAACACAAGTGTTTTAAGTGAGTCGTCTCAATGTTAGAGAAATATATAATATTAAACCGTTTTATTTCGAATAGTACAAACAGATTAAACCATCTTCATTCATCATCTTAATCATCTTCATCTTCATCATCTTCACATTAATAATATTAGTATGGATTTTTATAATAATTTTTATTTATATTGAAAGTACACGTTTTAGAGATGTAATGATGAAGCTTTCGTTTGTCGAGTTGCCCTACTCCACCATTCACTGTCTGGATCATTTAATTATGTACAATACCCACTCTTTTTTAATTTCCGGTGGGAATCTAGGACACGCGCACATGAGAATATATTAGCATACCTAGCGTGCCTATATTCAAATTGTTGGAACAAATCGGGGGGAATAATTGCATCTATTCGTTCCTATTTGCAAATTTCATCATGAATGTAGCTGAATGGAGCCAATGGTCGGGCCCGATGGCGCAGTAGTGATCCTATCTTACAGGCCGGGGGTCGCAGGTTCCCCACCCAGGATAAACATTTATATGATGATATATGTGTATGTTCTGTCTGTTAAAAATATGTATCTAATATTTTTGTGATTCCTTTGTTGTGCCATGTTCGTAACACAAGTGCTTTAAGCGACTTACCTCGAAGTCTGATCAATGTGTGAGATGTTGTGTGAGTATATTGTAATATTATATTATTGTTTTCTATAACGTGTCTGCTTATAACTCGCAAATCAAAACAATTTCTAGTCGTTTCTATATTCAGATGTTATGAAAGGGTAACAGGCCTTGTACATGTGGATCGGCAATTCCTGGATCCCGTCATTCCCATTATTAGAAGCGAGTCACGGGGAATCCCGCGGGAATACACCGGGACGCGGGGCGAGCGCGTATTTCCAACGGAACAATTACGTTTTTTACCACGAGTTCATTGCCTAGGAATAGTCTAAGGGCTATGACACATAGACATTTAAAATTTTTAATTACGTTTCATGATTTCATGATCTGGGTGTTAAATATATGTATTTAAATAATTAAATACATATATTCAACAATAATTATTATTAATAATTTATCCTTACTAATATTATAAATGCGAAAGTGACTCTGTCTGTCTGTCTGTCTGTTACCCTTTCCCGCTTAAACCTCTCAACCGATTTTGATGAAATTTGGCACAAACAATCTTTAGACCCTGAGATAGAACATAGGCTACTTTTTATTGCAAAATACGGGTGGTAAGGGGTTGAAAAGGGGGATGGAAGTTTGTATGGGATTTCTTAATTTTAAAAGATAAGAAATAATAAAACATTTGTTCTAGCGTTTTTGAAATTTCGAACTGTGAGGGGATGAAATAAAGGTTGAAAGTTTGTATGAAGTTCGTAATTTTTGAAGATAAAAACATTACATTTTGTATTTAAGCTCTAAATAAGATACAAAAATCGTTTGTTTTAGCATTTTTACTTTTTTACCAGTGTGGGGGTGAAATAGGGGTTAAAAGTTTGTATGGGTGTTCGTCATTTTTAAGATAAAACCATGAGACTTGGTACGTAGGTCTCTTAGGATGTGCAGAGTTTTTCTACAAACGGAATTCCGAAATTCGAACGGAACGGAACTGATGAACTGATGACCAATGAAATCGTAGGACAGATCAATGAACGAATGATGTCACATGTGCAAGGCGATGTTGTCGAATATTTGTCAGTAGATATTGTCATGGACAGTGATCAGGTGACATCTTATCCTACAGAGTTTCTAAACTCTCTAGAGCTGTCAGGAGTGCCGTCTCATAAGCTGAGACTGAAAGTTGGGGTTCCAGTTTTGGTAATGAGAAATCTCGAAGCGCCGAGACTATGCAATGCAAATCGATTGCAAATTACGCAGCTAGGACGCAATATCATTAGAGCAATTATAATGACAGCAATAGCTAAAGATGAAGAAGTTTTGATTCCCCGCATACCCATGATCCCTACAGATTTACCTTTTCAGTTTAAAAGAATCCAGTTTCCCCTCAAACTCGCCTTCGCAATGACCATTAACAAAGCGCAAGGGCAAACACTTAAAGTAGCAGGTGTCCATTTAGAGAAAAACTGTTTCTCGCATGGCCAACAATCTCCACATTTTAACAAATAATAACAAAACAGCAAACGTTGTATAAATATAATACAATACATTTTCCTGAATACTTTCTGCCACTCAATGCTATATCCAAATCTATACCGTTCCTTTAATCCATATCTAATATCTAATATTCAAATTAAAAGTACGCAGACAAAGTCGCGGGTACCGGCTATCTATATATAAGAGAAAGTCGTGTTAGTTACTACACTTATAACTCAAGAACGGCTGAACTAATTTAGCTTAAAGTTTGTAGAGATGTAGCTTAGAACCGAGGGAAGGAGAAGGTTCTTATGACAGAAAAAAAATAAAGAATTGCGCGGAAACTTAGAAAATTTAGGTATCCCCTCTAAGGCGGAACGAAGTTCGCGGGGGCAGCCAGTTAATAATAATAATATATTTAGGATTCCTCTGTTGTTTAATGTCTGTGATGCTTAAAGATGCTTTAGTGCATTGCGGAGTCAGGTCAATGTTTGCAATGTTGTGTGAATTTATTGCATTCTAGTTGCACTGTTTCGGATGGACATACCGATTTTGGGTGGATATTTCGGTTCTAGTACTTTATTCTTTCGGAAAGAATAGATGGAATTCAACATTTTTTATTCAGAAAAATTACCTTTAGCGATTGTAATGATGAAATGTAGGTATTGAACATTTAAAAAAGTACAAACTATTCTAAACTTTTTTCGAGCAAAGAAATATTTAATACGTTTTTGTTGTAGTTCGCACTTACGGTGCGTACCACTCTGTAGTATAAATAGGAATTCTATTTTCAGATAGAGCTGACGTATCGCTAATTTAGTAGCTTCAAACAATTTCACTTATGAATATGTGTTGCGAATGCTGATGCCAAAATACGAAATTTTTATTGTATACAATCAGGCAGTGGAGTCCTAGGCCGCGTGATTATTTTATACTAGCTGTGCCCGCGACTTCGTCCGCGTGGAATAGTTGTTTCGGATACTCTTTATCTTAACTTAAATAAAATTTGAATGTAATGTTTATTTATAACGAATCAATTGCCTGAAATATAAGTTTAAAGTTTCTAGCTCTAAGAACAGCGATACCTCCATACAAATTTTCATTCCCATTTTCGACCCCTTAAAACCCTTATTTCGAAATAAAAAATAGGCTATGTCCTTGCTTTGGATCTAGAATTGTCTGTGCCAAATTTTATCAAAATCGGTTGAGAGGTTTAAGCTGGAAAGCGTAACAGACAGACAGACAGAGCTACTTTCGCATTTATAATATTAATAGGGATGAATATTTCTTTATTTAAATAGGATTTTGTTGAAAATATTTTTTTTTCAATCGTTATCCTATATATCTAAAATAAGTCTAAGTCATTATAACATAACTAGTTATAAATAAGTAAGAGAATTAATAATAGATACGACGGGCCCGATAGCGCACATAGTTGTGAACCTATCTTGTGCGAAAAAGGACGTGAGCACGATCCACACCCAAGACAAATATTTATATGAGGATATTTGTATTTGTTCTGTGTCTTGATGGGAAATAATCATCTATTATGTTAAAATGTATTTAAGTAGTATATATATGATTTATCTGTTGTCTGATATCTGTAATAAGCTTAAAGCACTTGTTTAAGCGACTTATCAAGGTCAATGTACGAGATGTTGTGGGAATTGCTTAAAAAAAATATTATTTTGAACAAACAGTCGAAAGTATAAATAGACAGATAAAAAATAGCGGTGGTAATGCAATTTCGGGATGTTTATGCTTGAATATTATTTAGCTAATATAGATTTGTGTTGCGTGACCTAGTCAACGAAATAAAGAAAAACCAGTGTTCTACTTTGTTATTAGATATCATTTATACTTTATTAACTCTGTCAGCTAGTTTAAATAAAGGATACGTCGTAAAAAGGATACGTCATAATTTGTATTTATTTTTATGGGATAGAGGGCAGTAAGATTTCAATATTATCTGATAAATATAGCTCAATGTCCACAGTTATTTTGAAATTAAAGAAAAAAGAAAGTCTAGTTGATGATATGGACTATAAAAAAGGCCAATTAAAAATGACTCGACGACTCACTCAATTAACTTAATAAGGCACGTTTTAATAACAAATACATTTGTGTATCTTATATTGAAAAAAAATTACAACACGATAATTAAGGAAATTAACATTTTCCAATCATATACAAAAGATGTTTTTTGAATAATACTTTTTGTAAACCTTCTAAAAATATATATATTTTGTTTAAAGTTTTATGATTTCTGTATTGTTTATAAATATAATAAAAAATTGCTGTCATCATCATATCAGCCATTGGAACTCCACTGCTAGACATAGGCGTCCCCAAGATGGAGAAATTTGCCCATAATTGCCGCGCTGAGCAAGCGTGTTGGCAATAAAAGAGCGCAGCTATCGCGATGAGGACGCTTCTACCCATCCCCGCCCTTTGTATATCAGCTACTCGACACCTGGTACAGGGGGAGGTACAGAATAGTACCTCGCCCTGTACCTCATAGAAAAAGAAAAATTCCACAATTCTTATACGACGAGTGACAGCAATTATAAAATCTAGTAATGGCCAATATGATCATATATTTTATGTAAAAATTCTCATATTAAAACATATTTATAATTAAAAAAATCATCTATTTATGATAAAAGTCAAATATTAAGTAATATTAAATAAACTCTATTTCTAAGTCGCGTCATTTTACGACTCATCGGTGCAGATATGCAAATCACCTTGATGCAAACAACAGCTTCACAAATGTGTGTCAAGTGTTTGCGACATGCGAGTGCCGAAGAAGAAATCACCTGTACTTGGCGATGCCCGAGATAAACGCTTCTAATAATATTGTATAGGTATACTTTTTGCTCACAGTGGACTTCACTTAAAACGCGTCTCACAGAAACATTTTTTTATATTATGAAGTCAGCTAGCAAGGATACTAACGGTCCGCTTGATGGTAAACGTGACCGCAGCTTATAGACGCTAGTGACATGATAAAGATATCACTATAAATAAACTATCCTGAAATCAGAAGTAAACATTATCCTTTATTAAGGTTTAAACTACCTACTTTGGCATATTTTACCAATATTCATTCACTAGTTAAACTATGAAGGCGTAACGAATACTCAGAGTTACTCTTGCATTTGTAATAATTGGATGCCGTGAAGTACAGGCATAGCAGTTCAGGTAGCGTTTTATCCACCCGAAGGAGCGTAGTTTAAACGCAACAGGGCGGGGATGGGTATCAACATTCAATTAACTCTACGCCTGCCCAGCGCGGCAATTATGAACAAAATTCTTTCTTGGGAAGGCCTATATTATGATTGATTATCAAAAATATATAGGTTGTTTAAAGAACACAACATATCCAACAGTGGATGTTGAACGAATGTTATGATGATGATGATAAAGATCAAGGTGATGAGTATTATGAATATTATTAGTATAGAAGTATAGAAGTATGGATAACGCTTGTTTTTGAGAGTTTTCAGATCACCAGAATTCTGCAAAGTCTCATTTGTAATTGAATTGTTTGTTTTTTTTTCGTTCAAAATATATATTTTATCTGTAGTAAGGTTTTTGTAGCCTATTTCATATATTGTCATTATATATGAATTTTCATGACAAGTCCTTACTTGCCATGAAAGTCCATATATAATGACCTTACTTTGTTGAGTGTTCCTTCACCTAGTGACGCCGATGGTACATAACACCTACATACAGCGGAGTAACAGTGAAACATTTTAGTTTAAATACAATAAATACCTAGAGTGGTTTACTAAAATAACAACGCAATTCACAAAACGCAATAATATAAATTTATAATAACTAATATTTAGATTTCTAATTTTACTTTAGTCACTTTGTAACTGTATCGGTCACTTTGCATATGAAATAATCGCTAATATTTTTAATAAATATAATGACATATATACCATATGAATCAGGTTTATACGTACTTCATAATAGTAATAATCATAGAATAAATAAATCAATCCCTTCGTTCACTACACATAATAAAACTATTCTTTTTGAGAGCCTTAAAACGAGGATTATTTAACTTTTTACATTTTTTTGTTCGACGTTTCGGTTACGTTGCGGCAACCGTTCTCAAGATTTGTGGAGGTAGCAATAAGTAACTTTTAAATCCTGACACAACATCTACTATAAATCTTCAGAAAGGTTGCCACAGGACCGAAACATTAAACTAAAAATATAAAAAGTTTAATAAACCGCGGTTTTAAGCTAAAGCCGGTGTTAAAAATATTATAAAGTTTTATTACAATCCTAAATAACCAATTCACAAGTTCATAGTCGCGCCAGATAATTCTTCAACCGTTTGTTGTATTCTAGCACACTATTTAATAAATCAACTCTTCGTCTAAGAATACGGATGGTATTGTATTGTCACTGTTTTCTTTATATGCTTCTTATGAATTTTGACACTAATAAGCTAATCTCTGGTAAAGTATAACCCTTAGGTTTGTTTCTAAATTTCTCTTATAACTTTAATAAAAAGCAGATATTTTTTATACATTTTCGCATGTGTATGAAACGTTTTTATAGTAATATCATGCCGTATTTTTCATGCTTCTTATTAGTAAATCAAAAAATAGATAATAGAAACTCAGAGCGATAAAAGATTCAGTACGATTACAACGATAAGTGAAGCTTGTAATTTAGAATACTTCCATAATATTACATCTGTTGATTAAGCTGTTAAGATGCTCGATCAATACTTTTGTCTATTAAAAAATCCGCCAATTAATTAATTATTTATGTCTATTTTAGACAACCGTTCTAATTTATTCGGTGAAAAAGAGTGTCAAATGGACAGCAAAAAGTATGCGCAAACACTAGCTATCAATCTAAATGGCGTAAGTGTATGAAAAAAATACAAACAGAAATATAGTTTTCCTATAATATAAGTTTCTCTAATAATACACGTAGGTAGATAGAATTTGATGCTCTTGATATCTTTACTTAATTAAGTTACTAAAAGACTGATATAGTAGAAGTAATTGTGAACAAAGTTGTTAATAAGTAATTAAATTATAAATCAAATGAATATTAATGGACATGCTCAGCATATACTAAATCCACGACTTATAAATATATATAATCGAACACCACAAGTGTCCACAATAATTTGCAAGTGAAATATAATTTTAAATCTAGAATACGAAATCTATAGATACAATGGCGAATGACTTTTTTGAAATAGTTTTCGAGATAACTTAGGACTTTCATTATAAGAATTTTATGTAGTCCATAGAATTTTTATATTATCATATTTTAATTACTAAATAATACATGTCATACACAAGCACTCTTATTTTCAACAGACCGAGAAACATTCACTTTTGTTAGCCTTCAAGTCCACTGGTTATGATCTTTAATGTTGATAAAAAATGATGTGCCATTATTTACATCTCTGTTTGGATAATAATAGCGCAATTTCAATTAACTCACTATCGTTGATCTTAAATACAATAAAGAGTACAGCAATACTATGTGCCGGACAGTTTCGCTTTCTTGGCCGTTTATTTTTTGTTGGTGTTCTCAATTTTTGTACTAGATCTTGAGTTATCAGAGGCCGTGACCCGCCAATCGTTTTGGCTCGTTCTAATGACCCGCCATTGGAAAAAAATTTAGTGTACGTTAAGTAGATCTTTTTAATTTATTAAGTGGGAATGTCGTTTCTTCACAGAGTTTAAATTTTAATTGCTATTAAGAATTAATTATGTATATAAACATTTATAAAATATGTTTGCAAATGTTATTGTTAATAACACAAATTATTAACAATGACTGCATTAAATGCCGCGTAAGAATCGATTGGTAAACCGAACCGGATAAAAAGATTTTTTGTGTTAATATTTAAGATTTTAGTTACTCAAGATTCATTAATAATTGTTACACTGTTACTTAAATCTATAAAAAAACTATAAAATCTTGTTCAATGCACATTTTTAATGGTAATCTGCCGTGAGGTACCGACAGAGTAGAATAGTATCTCCCCCTGTACCAGGTGTCGTAAGAGGCGACTAAGGTACCAGAACCGACAGATGGCGGTATATCCATGCAAAAAAGTCAGCCCAAATGTACAAGGCCGGGATGGGCAGCAGCGTCCCCGTCGCAATAGCGCGCTATGCGATTGCCAACACGCTTGCCCAGCGCGGCAATTATGGACAAAATACTAAATATTTCTTGGGGATGATGATTTGAAAATTGTAGGTACACTTGTCTTACAGTATACTTAATACATAATAATCATGCTTTTATTATCGAGCTGGCTTATCCTGTATGGTTTATGGCAATGAACATCAATAAAGTCGCCTAAATTATTATATACCTCACAAATATTAACGACGTGTGAGCTAGTTCCACGTGTAGTCCTACGAAATGGTATATGCAAAGGTTTTGTAGGTTACCTGGAATATTTACAGGGAACAACAACGTGATTTTTTACAAAATCAGCGGGCACTCTATTTTGATGGTTAGAATTTTTATAAAATAATATTATATTAACCTGAAAGTCTGTTCAATTGTACCTAGAATCCAGAATTAAAAAGAAAACGCACAGATACACAAATTCGAGCTGCCACTAGGACCAATAAATTCTCAACTCTCTTAACACGAAGTAGGGTGTCCCCTGCTACACTTTGGATACCAAGGGATTATACATGGCTTTGGGATATTTTTGTAAATATAAAATAATATCTTAACTGATACTATCTATTACCAATAATTAATACATCGTCATGTAATTCTAAGTAGTAATAAGTTATCCTTAGACGACGGCCGGCTTCATGAATAATTTTTACTGGAACGTTTTGTTCAAACCGCTCTGAATCATGTCCTTGAACTATGATGTTCTTCGCCAGTGTCCCTTCGAGCTACAGAAGCCCCTGACCGAAGAAGCGGAGGAGACGTGGGTGACGAGCACAGCGCGGAAGGCCACATGGAGAGTATACGCCGACGCTACTGAGCAGTACATCAGTGCGAGGAACACCACGTGAGTTATCCACTCCAATCCCGCGAACCCTTTGAGGGCGAAGCGCGGGCGGCCGCGTTTCACAGCCTCTCTCACCCTTCAAACTGAAACACAGCAATATGAATACTGTTTTTGGACGATAAACATCAACCTCATGTAAAGTATCAGCCAAGAGAACAGCCTTAATACAAAAATAGATCTCAGTATATTTAACTTATAAGGTTTTTAAGATTTTGAGATTACTAATTTAATACATTTAATGTTGACATTTAATGTATACGTTGTTCAGAGGGATGGTGTGCCAGCTGCGGCCGGAGTTGGGCCAGTTTGGTGTGTACCGGCTGAATGTCTCCGAAGGCTGCACCTTCGACACCGACAAGGAACCCGTCGATATTTATATGCGTGAGTTTATAATAAAGTTATATTGTTGGTTATTTTGATTATGTTAAGATTTATGTCAACATCGTTACAAGTGAAGATCCATAGTCTCTGCCTACCCCGATGGAGCACAGGCGTGATGTATGTATTTATTTATCTATTTAACTTTATTGCACAAAATGTACAAATGGCGGACTTAATGCCAGATGGCATTATCTCCCAGTCAACCATTACACAATGTTTGTATGTAATAAAAATACCGTTGGATGTGAGGTACCGGCAGAGTTAAATAGTACCCTCTCACGCACCAGGTGTCATAAGAGGCGTATTTTTTATTAGACTAGACCTAAATAAAAAAGGCATATAGCACGCACGATAGTAAGCGCCACTGCAGACTATAGATACTCGCAATATCGCAAGGATATATTATATCACATTACCCAGTAATATCACTGCCTCTCTCATCCTCTAAACCGGAATATCAACGCGAACACTGCTATTTGGCGGTACAAAAATTAAACTATAAACATCCTAAATGGAACGTATTAAGGTACAATTATATTGTTGTGCATTTATGAAAAGTACACTCTTCTCAATTACTTTATATATTTTATTCGTGTATTTTATTCTGTGATGGAAACTATGCAAGCAAAACCACGGGGCCCAACTATCTAGTTGGTACTAAGTTTAATTAAATTTGACTTGTACACATCTGTGCCAAATTGAATTAAACTTCTAAATAAATCTTATCGTCCGTCAGTTGAGTCAAAAGTCAAAAAGCTTCAGGAAATGTTACAATTATGATGATCATAAAACATGGTGGGGACTATGCACAAGTAACAGATAACTAGAAATATTTATCTGCTACTTTTAATTAGAAATATTTTTGTACAGTGGATTTATATGTAGTAAAATCGGGATTTGATTTACCGTCATAATAATATAATACGCCTAAAAATATTTAAAATACTAAACAAAAGATAAGATAATTAGATTCCCGCACAACATCTCACACATCCTGATCTGACTCCGAGATAAATCACTTAAAGCACTTGTGTTACGGATAACTACAGGGAAATCATATACTTGTGATACCTCTGTTCTGATATACTTAAATACATACTTAACACTCTGAAAAGACACAAATACTCATCATATAAATATCTATCCTGGATCAGAATAGAGCCCGCGATCTTTAGTGCACAAGATAGGAACACTACCGAATGCGCCATCGTGACCAACACCGTCATATACCTAATAGCATAAAAATGAGTAAACACTGTAATGTTATTTAGAGCATTCTTTTATTAAAGGAAACTAAAGTCTATGCAAGAATGTCGTCTCCAAGTTACCTAAGTGAATCGTAGAAACAACGGTAATTTTACGTCTACCTATTAGCCAGCGAACAGCATGGTTTATCGTATACCTTGACATGGATGTTTTCATTGTCCTTGTCACTGTGAATTGTGACATCTCTCTACATTTTATCTGAATATTTATGACACTGATATATTCATTGGTTGATAGGACGTGTCGTTTGCGATCTCGCTGATCACATGTATACCAACTACATTCATAAAAAGACTGGGAATCCGCATTTATTTTAGCTTTCTTGGGGAGGTCTATGTCCAGCGGTGGATTTACAATGGCTATAGCCGGAGTACTCTAAGGTCAGTTCCACCACAACCAAGAAACAGGTTAGATTCAGAGATCTTCTGGATAGCAGAATCTGCGAGGCATCCCCTAGGATCGTGGGATCAGAAGCGTAGCGTAGCTGGCGTTTGGCAAGTTAGAGTCGGAGGGTTGCGTTGTGGGGGCGGGAGCACGCACTCACGGCCGTGTGCGGTGTACTGCACCAATACTAATGCGTATCTGTAATGTACTGTTTGTTATTGCTAAGTGACAGTAAAAAGACGCCTGTGAGTGGCATTTCGAAAAATAAGACTACACGACCCATCGTTATTCCGTTTTATATTTCCACATTTGGAATGGCTTTAAACGTATAATAAATCATATATGTTTTGACTTTTTGTTTGAATGTGTGCTATAGAAATCTGTTCAGCGTGCGATAGCGAAGAACTCACTGATTAATCGATAGTGAAGCATTATTGTTACCGGCATCCTCAATATGCTGGATTATCAAAATCAAATATATATTAAATATCAAAAATATATCAAATATATATAATAGCTTCATTTCATGTACAAAGAAAACATGATTTATGTAAATTATACACATCATAAACATTGTTCTGAATCATGAACTACTCCGTCAGTTGGAGAAAACCATGTGAAAATAGATAGACAGTCGCGGCAGCGAGGTTAGTATTATTGTATGTGATGATAACAGATTATACAATTCTTTTATAACTGATTTAAAACGGAATTATATAATAATATTTTTTTCCAATTTTCCATCGTGATTATCTTACACGCTTTGGCTACCTTTTGGCAACACATATCGAAATCAGGATCTTAGTTAAGGGATGGAAGTCGGCCATTGAACATTCAAGTAATGTCTCGAGGAAGCCAAGATGGAAGGAAAGTAGTAATATGAGAAAATACCTAATATTATAATATCATAATTGTGAAAGTCACGGTAAGCATTTAACGTGTAGGTGAATGCTAATTGAGTGAAAAAATCTAAAAGGGTATCTTTATCAAAACGCACTTGTATTCCTTTATAAGTTGCGTCGTTAACACAGAACACCTCTCCGTTTACAATTCCAGTAACAAGGCGTGAAATGTGTTTTAACAACAATCAGCTGGAGTTGTGGCTTACTGTTAGGCATTACGTGCATTTATTAAATTTCACACTATCAATAGCAGCTTTCATTAGGAGTTTACAAGCGAATTTAAAAAAAAATCACTTGGCAGCACCTGTTACCAGGTTGAATTAGATACTCAGACATCAGTACACGAATGCAGATTACGCAATTAAGCATAAAGTACACAATAAAAAAAGAGTTGAAGAAATAACATGTAAAATAAAAAATGTTAACGTAAGCTAAGTTTTAGTCCGTTTATCATCATCATATCAGCGTAATAGAGTTTCTGTTGGAAATAGACCTCCCCAAGAGCTGGACAAGCTTAGTGGATGAATATACCGCCATCTGTCGGTTATACTTTAGGCCAAAGTGACGCGCATTTGCTACAGTAAAATGGACTTGTACACCATTAGGTAGGTGAATTTATACATGTATTATGAATTTACCTAAGTAGATCCGATTATATGTGGTTGCTGGCTGTAGCCAATCCCATCCTTTGTCGTTTTCCTCTTTGACAATGCAAATTCTGACATTGTTTGCCAGTACCTATCGTTATCAAGGTGAATTTCAGTATATCTACATATTGGACGTACCTTTGGTATAGCTCTTAGTGTACTTAGCCATAAGTTATAGCTATACATCATTGACATACAATTCATATAATTGTATTTTTTTAATTTTAAATTAGAGATCTAGAATACTTTTGTAACGTGTGATTATCATAATTACAAATTTAAAATAGGTTTGCTCAGTCTGCATACGATATAATTTTATTTTTGATTACTAGATTTTGTGATTTAGCTATCTGTGTAGTATCTCAACAAAGTTGGTTTCACAATAAACATTTGTATGTTTATTGTGAAACCAACTATGCTACAAATTTTTATATTAATAAACTGTATTGTGCAACTGTTTGTTGGACCAAAAAAAGAAAAAAAATATGTTCAAAAAATGTCATGAATGATGTTAAGTAAAAATTACATTGTACTCTTACTACACCTACTGTCATGTATTAGCGTCACTTATTTTGTTTTATTTGCCTTTATCGACAAATATGCACACGGTCCGCGTAAGTAAGTAATAATAAGTATATATATAGAAAGCGTCACCGAAGTTTAAAGACGCTCGATTTATCGCAAGGATATATATAGAAGAGTTATATCACATTACCCAGTAATTTCACTGCCTTACTCACTTTTTAAACTAGAACACAGCTTTGCGAACGTTTCTATTTGCCGGTAGAAATTGGTGAGAGTGAGGTACCAATATAGATGAACTTTGTATCTACCTAAAAATATGCAATTCAGTGCCTACGGTTGTATATATCACGCACCAAGTAATTTAACGTGTAAACATAGATTGACAATATATATAAATTGGATAATTTCTAAATTAAAGAAAAATAAATTTATATATTTATTATTTTATAAATTCCTACAACATCTCATACATTAACCTGGCTTCGTGGTAAGTCGCTTAATGTACTTGTGTTACGGGCGCCAGGCGAACACAATCACAAATATACTACTGCAATATATTTATTGAATACCCAGACACAGAACAAACACAAATACAATCATATTAATAGGGCAGGCGTGGTTGCCACCACGTCTGACCATCGCAGAGCGTACCTTCGCGACGGGAATGCTGCAGCCCATCCCCAACCTATTACATTTGAGCTACACTGCTATACCGCCATCTGACGGGGTACCTCAGTCACCTCTTACGACACCTGGTGCAGACGGACGGCCTATTTAACTCTGCCGGTACCACACGGCTCCTTTAGATAGGGAATTTTTTAAAATTCTTTATTAGTGCTCCCTTAGTAGAAGGAACCTCTGTGCAAAATAATTAAGTTTTTAACCCTTATAATTTTAGTTACACTTGCGTTGATATGCCAGTCAATCAGTCAGATTCTTTTTTATATATAAAGATAAAATATCTGAGCTCGTCATTTGTTTTTTTTACATAAGTTTAGTAGCGAACTAGCAGCTTTCTATTTAACTATATTAACTAAAAGTAGACGAAATCCCAATTGCTGTTATAAGAAGAACAAAATTAATCTAACCCTCTACTTGAGTTAAGGATTCAATACACGATGGAGCTCAGGTAATTCTCGGCGTCCTGCAGTAATAGAACAATGGAAATACATTAAAAGGGATTGAAGTGGCTGGAATTGAATTACGTGTGAAATAAAAAGGCAAGATGAATCGAACGGTCACGCTTCGATGCGGAGGAAATGGTGGAAATCTGGCGGAACTAATGTCTTTCGCGCACCGCGATGGGACAGTGAAAGTTCAATTTTCACGCCTATCAAATTATAGCTAATATTGTTTTAGATGACGTTTTACTTCTACTTAATGCAATATAATATGCCGCTATAGCGTAGTTCTATAATCATATCGATTTACTTAAAGGCCAATTTCTTCGTGGTCAACTTTTTTTTAATAAGAAAGAAACATTCGATTTGTATTAATACCTAGCGCCTTTGAAATTGTAATAGCAACAAAAACTTTTCTTTTGATAGAATTCGGTTGTCTCATGGCTTTGTTTATCAGATTTCAATCTGATAAAGCGTCTGATTGGAATCAATCCGATACAGTGTAGCTAAAGTGCAACAGGGTACGAAGAGGCACAAAGCTATGATCTGCGATTGCCAACACGCTTGCCTGGCGCGGCAGTGGACGTTTCGCAGCTGCTATGATGATGAAATCGACTGCAAACCAATTTTTATCTCAAAAATTGCGGAATGCTCCATACAAAGTATCATCCCCCATTTTAGCGAAGTGGAGTGTTAGAAAGAGACAAAAAGTAGCCTATGGCACTATCTCCACTTACAAAATCACGTCAAGTCGTAGCTCCGTTTAGCCGCACGTTTTAAATTATCGCTAAATCTAACCTAAAGTAACCATATTTGGTGAGCATTTCGTCATAAATAATATTTTTCATACGTAAATAGTTTGATGTATTTTAAAACCTAAAAACAGGTTTTTATTAACATTTTTTTATTTTTGATTGTTCTGTTCGATTTATTGTTAAATAATATTGCATGCGCAGACTGCGTGGTCTCACTTGCTCTCACAGAGAGGAATTTAATTAATTCGGAGGATCCTGATCAGGATAATGAGGTAATCTTATCGAATATTTGTACCGATTCTTTATATATGTAAAAAGTTCAAATTAAAAATGTCCATCTTAAGAGGGTCAAAATCGACTTCGAATGAGTCTGTTACAAACATTCACACATAAAGCTAAATAAAGGGTGTATTTTTACACGCTTTTTTAGAGCGGGTTTATTTTACTCGGTACTTAGTCCTAGGGAATAAAATCTAACGTAGTGAGCACTTAAACCTTACCCTTCCAATACAAAAATGACTAAAGCAACAACTGACTCATTAGATCCTATATATTTGTTCTGCAAGAGTAAGCAGTTTAATATGTTACCCAGCCCACCTTTCTTTGGTTCCCGCATAATGAACTCGAGCACATTCTTCGGCATATCTTCGTTGTCACCTAACAATGAGCGCGCCGCCATGCATCAGTCAGGCAATAATAATCTGAGCCTGTGGGCTGATCGGTGGGCGTTCGTCGCTCCAGATGCATTGTTCGCGACACCAATTGACGGATCCACTTACTTGATGGTTGCTTTCCGTTACAAACAGCCTAACAATACATTTGACGTAACATAACTACTTTTAACGGGTTTCACATTTATATTTCTTCGGTGCGTTATACATTTTTATTTATTTTTAACCTTTCTGTTACTCGATTTCGTTGTTAGGAAACTGATTTTAAAGCATACTTAAACTAAATTTAACCGACTACTAGGTACGTATCCTTCACCCAGTTAAAGATTATATATACTAAATTTCTTCAAGATTACCGGTCCATCGGTAGATAGATGGACAAGCAGATTTTAGCATTTATAATATTAGTATCGATGGACTCTAAAAAAATATTTGGAATGACACGTGTAGTTATCATACTCGTACTGCGACTTTACTGTAATCTTGATTTGACCTTGACGTTGAAATGAACGTAAAACAGGTTAATAGCATTTAATGTTAGTTTTGTTCCGTTTAAACTCATTACATTATCTGAAAACATTTTTATATAAATGGATGTTCCTTTTATAAATATTTTGTATGTATCCTTTTATAAATATATTGATGTTCTGATTATTTTGGATGCTTTCCGATTGAACGGTTCTATTTAAAAGAGTTTTCGCCATAAGGTATCGGCAGAGTAGTACCTCCCTCTGTACCAGGTGTCGTAAGAGGCGACTATGATACCAAAACCGACAGATGGCGGTATTATCCATCTGAAACAGTGCAGCTCAAATGTACAGGGCGGGGATGGGCATCAGCATGCCCGTCGCGAAAGCTGCGCTCTGCAATTGCCAAAACGCTTGCCCCGCGCGGCAATTATCTGCAAACCTCCCCCTTTCTTGAGGAGGTCATGTCCAGCAGTGGACTTCCAACGGCTGTAATGATGATTTTAAAAAATTTTACGGCTAAAGTTAAAGCAAACAATGTCTACTGGGTTAAGCTAATGTAATGAAAAATATGCAACTTTATTTTTAATAAATAAATTTCATAAACGACCGTCTTTATAAAACAAATAATGACATACATATGAGATATTCGCTCGTAATTTTTTACTTTATATGACATTCTCTGGCTAGCTTGTTAGTGGACCCGTAATTGTCGTGGAACATGTCCCAAAAAGCCATTCTCTCGTTCAAAGCTCTGCTGTCCATCTTCAAGTTTTTATCTATTACTAAATACGGCCTTGCTTCCGAGTTTATTGACTTCCATGTAACGGTTGAGGTGTTCTTAGGAGTTGGGTTTCTGGAATAGTTACATATATTGTTAAACATACATTCAACTGTGTTTTTAGTCCTTCATATTTAGTTTTATTAGGCAGACTAAGCAAAGTAGAATAATGCCTCTCTCTGTACCAGGACTCGTAAGAGGCGACTAAGGTACCAGAACCGACAGATGGCGGTATATTTATCTGAAACTGTTACCAACACGCTTGCCCAGCGCGGCAATTATGAGTAAAAAACCTCGTTTCTTGGGGAGGCCCATGTCCAGCAGTGGACTTCCAGTGACGGGTATGATGATGATAATGATGATGATGATACTAACGAGTTTTTAAATAATTTATTTTTTTGTGTGAAATAGTCAAATCTATTTACAACAATCTTAAAAAGAAATTAAGATGCCGAATACTATAATGCAAATATAAATAACCCGTGCGGCGATACTACATCGACATCTATCATTTTAATCAAGCTTTGTTGAAAGGATATGATATGTTGTTATTACATACCCGAATTTCACAAAATTACTCCACATCGTTGTCATATGATTAACGACAAGTTCGTCATCTTTCGTATACCTCTTATCAGCGATGTTGAAGAGATAGTTCAATTCATCGGCGTGCCCCGCCCCAGGCTTGCCAGTATCACCCACGTAATTGAACACGTACTCATACACCGGTGATGCATTTTCATCCAGTAAATTGTTAATCGTTCTCACCGTCGGGTGATTAAATATGAAATCAGACTCGAAATCTTCCAATTCAGAGGCTACTGCTTCTGAAACAGCTTTGTCTCCGATATAATAGTGTCTGATAGTATTAGCAACTTTCGCTAGTTTGTCGTCTTTCAAATTGTAGTTATCTGCAATTTTTGTCAAAAATGGATCACTATTGTAATAATTATTACCATATTTATCTAGAGAATTCACTTCTTTATTCGTATAACCAATTAAGACCGGTGTCTTAGTAATTTTTTTCTCGTTAGTTAACGAATACGGATCGTCCTCAACAAAATTGTCAATTCCACTGAAAGATCTCTCTTTACACGGTCGCAGTTTTAAATTAAGATTTTTAGCAGCTGCAGTTACTAGATTATGTGGCGTTTTTGAAAGGAAACTTAGAGCTTGATCACTGTCACTAGTGTTAAGTCCTAAGTACTCAGCCAACTTTATAGCAGCGTCCACTTCGCTATTTACAAACATGCCTTCATTTTGCGGTGTGCCACTTTCAACAATCACCTTGTGGAATAATTTTTCTTTTGACGAATATAAATGTAGAAGTACAGAGCAGGCGCCAGCACCTTGACCAGCGAGGGTTACGTTGTATGGGTTGCCTCCGAACGAACCAACATTATCTCTTATCCATTTCAAGGCTGTGAATTGATCCTTGAGCCCTTGATTTCCTGGTAACGCAGGTATATCCAAACACATGAAGCCGTAAGGTCCTAATCTATAATTTATCGTAACCACAACAATTCCTTGGTTAACTAGGTTCTTAACACCATATTCACCCGCACTTCCATAACTGAATTCACCTCCGTGGATCCAAACCATGACAGGTAACGGGTTTTTAGATGTTGCGTCATTGGGCACATAAATATTCAGTCGAAGGCAATCTAAGGATTCCGAATTACTGTCAGCTGATAATGCGGATACATGCAATTGAGGGCATTTGACGGAGCCATCGTACGCCTTGTACATTATCTCCTCAAATGTTTTCGGTGGTAAGGCCGGCTGAAATAATAACGAAATATTATTAAGCAACTGTTATAATAATACTTAATTACATCACATTATATTGACAAGTTTAAGATTTAGTACAAAATATGTAACAGGTATTAAAGTAATCTAAGTTCTAGTTAACACAATCATAAATAATGTTAACGGGCTGCACTTCGAGGTCGTTTACCCCGCCTATCACTTAAGATGTTATTACTGCTGCATATTTTATTTAAAAATAAACATGACTGATATTTATTGTTCACTTACGCCGAAGGGGTTATCTTCATCCACTCGAGCATATGGAATTCCAAGGAAAGTTGTATAATCACCGTCACTGGCCCTCTGTCCCTTCACCAAACCTTGATTTATCAGGACCAAAGGGTCTATTCTTAAATTTAAACCATACGCACTGTACACCATTAGGAACACTCCTAATAGAACCTTCATTTTGCCATATATAAATAGTTTTCGTGTACCTAATACTAACAGTCTTCAATAAATAATGGAACTTGAGTATAGTTATCGGAGATATATATGAGTAGTTGATTTATCTGGACGTTTTGAAAGGATTGATCTCCATCTTATCGGTGAAGTATCTACGTAACTACTTAAAAATTTAATATCGGCATTACAGCAGACTAACCTTGGAGACGTGCACTGCTCTCTTGTATGATTTCTAACGCGCTTTTATAAGTTTGACTTGTATAATCGCTTGTATGTTTTGTTTATTTATTAAATAATAATTGCCACAACATCTCACACGTTGACTTCACTTCGTGGTAAGTCACTTAAAGCACTTGTGTTACGGACGCAAGACAAAATAGGAATCACAAGTATACTACTTAATACATATGTTGAACACCTAGACACGGAACAAACACCTTGGCGCATAAGATAGGAATCACCACCACCTGCGCCATCGGGCCCGACATGTTTGCATGTATGTTTGCTGGTATGTTCGCACAAATGTTTGCTTGTTTATTTGTTGGTGACGGTTTGTAGACATTTGCGCGATTAATTATCATGTTTTTCATCCACTTTGAACCTGTAATTCAAAATTCCTTTTAATTGTATCTGAACAATTTAAACTTTAGAGATTTATGAAAGACATATAAGATGACTTAACAATAAGAATATAAATTTAATAAGAATATCCTATTGTCTTGATTAAGATCGCCAGTATTAATACATTTCTTTAGGGATTATCTGGACAAGACTAATAGAGATAGTTTTATTATATTTGGTTCAGAGAGCATTTACCAGGGAACACCGATATTTTCCGGTAGAAATATGTGTTATTGAGGTACCGATGCGACATTTGTATATTTATTATATTTACACTACATTATTAGACTATTATACACTACGTTTGTAGTTGAAATGTATTTAAAAATGATAGTTTGACAGGCTTCTGCTGCCGCATTCGGTATTGTTGCTATTTTACGCGCCAAGAGGCGTGGGATCGATCCCCACCCAAGGTAAACATTTACATGATGAATATTTAGGTTTGTTCCGTGTCTGGGTGTTACACATTTAACTTTATTTTAGTATTACATTTGTAATAACTTGCTTTTTGAAGTCCATAACACAAGTGCTTTATGCGACTTATCTCGGCGTCAGGTCAACGTGCGAGATATTGTGTGAATATATTATTTTTATAGTATATACCTATTTTGATATCTTATAGCCATTACATTCCCTCTGTGAGATCAAATCAAAATGTTATAGCAAAAATAAATCATCATCATTACCAGCCATGGAAGTCCACTGCTTGACATAAGCCTCTCCATGAAAGGAGGGTTTTGCCCATAATTGCCGCGCTAGGCAAGTATGTTGACAATCGCAGAGTGCAGATATCGCAACGGGGATGCTGCTGCCCATCCCCACCCTGGGAATTTGAGCTGCGCTGTTTCGGATGGGAATACTGCAGTGCAACATCTGGTGCAGTGGGAGGTACTATTCTATTATGTCGGTACTTCACGGCAAAAATAAATAATGTATGCAGCTTATATTTAAACTTCGCAATACTTTTTCTTGTATCATATGATACGATTATACAACAGAATATAAATTCGCGATATTTATTGCATTTGTATGCGTCAACTGGCCCTGACATGAATACCAGGTCTGAAGAGACATCACCTGCGAAACTAATGTAGGACACACGAAAATGTGTAAATATGGTCAAGAAATCTAGACTTTTTAAAATAAACCTTAGTTTAAACTGCAAATATTAGAATAATATCACTTTCTTGAGGTTTTGTTACAATTTTTTTGTGTGTTGAAAAATACTGAATCTCGAGTTACAGATATTATTTATGATAAAAAATCAACATGTCTCCAGTTTCAGGCGGGACTCGAACCTGTGTCTTTTCTTGGGTCTTTTCTTCTATCAAGACCTTGGTAGACTTATCGATTTTTCCCTTTTGCTATTTTTGTGCTGGAAAGTGTGCGCCATCTCTTCAATGTTGTAAGAAGGTTAATTACCTGTAAACACTATTTCGTCGGCAATGTCAGTATTGACTTTAATTTAATTGGCTATTCTTAAGAACTCTTGTTTCCCTAGAATCAATGCCTCATCGCTTAAATATATATGTCGGTCACTTAAGCGAAAATAAACATAAGAATAGATATGTCCCGTCCAGTGATGGCCGCCTAATCTTAAGATAGGTGCAGCAAGCACGATGTTACATTTGATTTGAGACTCAGTCTGCGCATCTCAGCACCGTAGTGTCAGTAGCTTTTTTTGTGGCTAATTAATAGTGTCTGTTTAATAATAAAAAAATAGTTTTTCATTTTTTATTTTTTATGTAATTCGAATGTAAATGTAATAAAACATATATAGTTCAGACAGGACAAAATCTTCTGGGACAGATAGAATATGTATATATATACATACATCGCTTTATTTTGTATGCAGATACACCCATAGTTCTACTCATATCGTGCTCGGATAACTATAATCTTGTGCGTTTGAATTGATCCTCGCGTTAGAATGTAACGGTATATCTATTTCGGCAGCATGATGCAGTTGATTTAATTCAAGAGGACGGCCGGCATCCGTCTATGGAGTCAATGTATAATAAGTGTTAATAGACAGTCTGTTTTAATGTAGCTCATGGTCACGTCAACTAACTGCTGTAACCATAAAATATTGGTGGGGGAGTTTAATTTGGTCTGGTCTTCTTCTTTTTATATATTTTGGTAAGGACGTATGGCACATTATTGTTTTCATTACTTAATCATACGGCCTTGATTACGGAAACCCTAAGGTTCCTTTAATTCATTGCTGGACATAGGCCTCTCCAGCTTTCGTGACGAGGATGCTGCTACCCATCCCCATCATATGCATTTGAGCTACACTTTCTCGGATGGATATAACGCCATCTGTCGGTTCTGGTATCTTAGTCGCCTCTTACAACATCTGGCACACACGGCAATTCGTTTAATTAATTTTATATAAACAATATCAATTGTCCAAATGTATGTACTTGCAGCACTCTACAGCTGTATCAAATTTAACAAATGTTTTTTATTGTGTTTGTTTTTATCAGTTTTACGGAAACCTGATGTGTGGCATCGGACAGTTCCTATGGAAAAAATGTTTAACCTAATGTTTGTAAAGGTAGTTTAAACACTACGATAACGGGACGGTGTACGGTAGGCAGCAGATTAACCAACACAAATCTGTCAAATTTTTACAGTCAATTTTGAACTCAATGGCTCGCAGTTATAGATTGAAAAATTTGGGTAGATTGATCTGTTGCTGCGTGTACACGGACGAAGTGGGGCCGGGTAGTCTCTATATTACTTTTATTCGGATAAAAATTTTGTTTTACTTTATTTAAATACATTAAAGTAATATGAATAGACCTTTTTAATTTTATTACCTACAATAACAGACCACTTTAGAAAGTAATGAAATTATTTTTTACAAAAGGGAAAACTTTATGACGTGATGAAAGAATACTCGTACTGCCAGCTTCACAATTCTAGTAGAACCAACTTAATTCAGCTTTTGTAGTTAATGTGAAACGTAATTCTTTCAGTACATTTTAGGTGTTAAGTTAGACTAACGTCACCCATTCGTTGACATCCTAGTCATGTGGCATCCTAGGCAGTGGGAATAAGGGGGATTTTTTTTTAATATTTCTAGTTGCAATATTTTAAGAGTATATCGTTAACTTAGTCTTCTGCTCTGTTAAGGTGTCTTGAATATCCACCAGTCCCATTTTTTGTGTCAGACCCCGTGCAGGGGGGACATTAAAAATGTACTCTCGATCTGATGCAGTTAATCCATTTTTCCTTTTCCTTATCATTGGAAATCACAAGTTATTTATTTGCCTACCGCCCAGTACGTTTACGAACGCTTACGTTAAGTTAGTTAAGTAAGCTGAAAGAGAAAAAGTGGGATTGGGGTGACCCAAATATAAATTACCTTGGTTGCGTCCTTCTCCGTTAAGCTATTGACCCTGGATTTGACTGGAGGATATCCTCCAGTCAAATTATGACCCGTGGTGGTCCAGGTTTGGTGACATTGAAAAACACTGTCGATCTCATGCAGTTAATCCATTTTACCTCAGCATATCTTTATCATTGGTATTCACAAGTAGTAGTGATGTAAATAAACGATAAGAAATGACATGAGTATGATATGATGTATTGATATTAGATCGTGTGAAATTTATCTTTACCAAGCGATTTATTAGTAAAAACTTAGCACTCTCCGCTGTTCTGGCTGCGGATCATTATTCACTGGGGAACTGGTGTTTCGTAATGACACGGAATGAGGTCGGATTGATAGTTATATATGCTATTATTTCACATCGGTCACTTTTGTAGGAGACTAGTTTTCCGCTCGCGACTTAGTCCGCGAAATTATTACTTTATATCTCAGCCTTGCGTGCAAAAATCCGTGCAGATTCCACAAAGAAAAATAAAGTGTCAGATCTGTCCCGCGGGACACGTTTTCGGGATAAAAGTAACATATGTGTTATTTCCGACTACCGATAATGTCTTTACCTATTACATCTAGATCTGTTCTGATGCTCTGCCGGGAAAGTGTAACTAACATACATACATAGATACTAACAAACTTTTGCGTTTATAAATTTTGGAACATAGACACATAAAATAATTAAGTATAGTAATTGATGTAATCATATTGCAAAATGTTTTCTGCCATTTTTGGTGAGTTTATAAAATTAAATTAGTTTTTATTAATTCACACAACATCTCACAGATTGACCTGACTTCGTGGCAAGTTCTATTAAACCACTTAAACCACTTGTGTTGCAGTAGTCCAGACGTTGAGGAGACATTCAGTGACATAGACACTTACAGTAAAATTATATGTAGTTAAGGAGAAGTACCTACTGACAAATATACGTAGGCACAGCTGTTATTGTTCATTATATATCTTTACGCCATTTGAAGTCTATAGTAATATTATAAATCTAAAGAGTTTGTTTGAACGCGCTAATCTCAGGAACCGCTGGTGTTGGATAGTCTATTTTACAAGGAAGGCTACTATACCCCCTAAAGTCACTACTCCACGTGGACGAAGTCGCGCGCACAGCTAGTCTTAAATAATATTAAAACGGTTACAAGGAAATCTTTCAAAATAATATCCGTCGAAAACAGTTTTTACATAAAGTATTATATTGACGGCATTATTGAGTAAAAAATAGAAATAACAAGAATGCAGGTGGCTTCTACTATTTTGTTTTATGGGAATCATATTTATTTACGGTTTTTTTGTTATTATTTTGTCTCGTCGCATGTGTTATTTATGTCTCATGAAAATGTGCGACACAATCCCAGCAACGTTTCCAACCACTCTTTACCACTATATAAATTTGTGTTTCAATTTCTAAATTAATTATATATTTAATGTACCATAACAATAGTCTTCCCTAATAACCGTTAAACTGCAGTAACCGTTAACTACGTAGATGCCGATAATTGGATGAAGTTATGTAATTAATTAATACCTTGGAACATTATCCAACCGGAGATCAGGTTGGTTGCGGTGACTGTCGCCGATTACAGCTTACACGACATTAGTTGGCCGATCTGAAGGCAGGACAGACTCTAGTAACTGTCGTTGACAAAAGACACCAACAGTTTTACATGAGGTAGACCTCATACAATTGTCGTCTGTATTGGTAACTCACGCTCACCTTTTTCTACCGCCAAAAGCAGTGTTCACATTGCTGTGTTTAAAGGGTGAGGCATTGAAATTATTGGGTAATGTGACATAACATTTTCAAGTCACAAAGTTGGCAAAATCATATCATCATACAGCCATAAGACGTCCACTGCTGGACATAGACCTCCAAAAGTAATCTCCAATAGGACCGGTTGTATGCAGCCTGTGTCCAGCGCGATCCTGCGGTTTTAGTCAAATCGTCTGTCCACCTTGTGGGTGATCTCCATTGCAAGGTTTGGCAACGCGTTAGTGATAACCTTGTGATATTACGAGCGTCTGTAGGCTGCTGTGACGTTTACATATCATATCATACGCTGTCATAAAAAACACACAGGCAAAACTAAATATTATACTATTTGTTAGATTTTGAATTGCACCGTATGTATAAAGATTAATATAATGTTGTCATAATAACTTTAAGTCTTTTATTACGGTAATCCATAATAGAGAAACCAATATGTTCTTTTAGTAAAATATCAATATCATATAAGAAACTTAATTTATAATAATCTCATATCCTTTTCTGAAAC
This sequence comes from Heortia vitessoides, assembly GCA_020976665.1. Taxonomy (NCBI): domain Eukaryota; kingdom Metazoa; phylum Arthropoda; class Insecta; order Lepidoptera; family Crambidae; genus Heortia; species Heortia vitessoides. The sequence continues at coordinate 6,301,361 of JACJUM010003237.1, read as the reverse complement.
ATCCATTTCATCCAATTACGAATATCAGACAACAGACGAATCATAAATACAATACTTTAGAAACTATATATCGCTTAGTATTTGAAACTTCATTGCTTTGAGATTGTTATGAGTGGTCAGCGTGAGTCGTGCTTGCTGTACAGGTTTGAAACTAATGTCACAAGTCGACCACCTGTAATTTTCGCATAACCACTGTGATTGGTAACCAAAGGCAATCAATGTAATTGCTAACTGTAATTTTGTATTCGCTTACGTATATACTATATATACAAAGCAAAAAGTATAGCTATAGAACGCATGTTCATCGACTTTCTTTTTTATTTTTGTATCTTCATGGCGGTGGTTCATTAATCTCCAAAAGGTGGTTAATGAGGCTGTTAAAATGAGGTTAACTATTTTTCTTTATTAAGATAATTCTACCCATTTACTGCATCTCAATATTATAAGATATTTATTTATAATTCACTGCTATTACAATTTTTTACTAGAAAAATCAGGATTACTGTCGACGTTCTGCATGGCACTCTCGCTTTCGCATATAGCATTTATATACTGCTTTAAACTATATTAATTTACGATCCTAAAAGTACCTACCCCATTTTTAGAATCTTTATATGTTCGAAAAGCTCTATGGATTATTTATTATCAAAATCGATTTTGTCAATTATTCTTGCAGTGGTGAAAAAAAAACATTCAAGTAGAAATACTACCATTGTTTCCAATATACGTTTAAAATTACGTACTATAAGCGTATATACATTATACATTTACATAAATAAAATAAACAATAGTACTATGTTTTTAATTTCACAGTAATTAAAACTATAACTATTATATATATTTTATAACCTCCACGGTGTTTCCATTGCCAAAACAATATTTTAGAAAAACCTAAATATAAAATGGTGTACCTACATTTATTTTGGGTAGTAGCATAATACGAGTAGCAAGCCCGCACATTCTGAATAAGGATTATACAACTACAACTTTTATTAGTCTGTCAACAAATTTCAGACTTTGCCCACGAGCCACTACTGTTACATTATTTGTTATGGAATTTCACATAGGACATTCCTAGAGATCGATCTGGTGTAAAAGATGATGTTAGGACATCAATAGAGATAGGAATGTTGAGATGGTATGGACATGTAGAAAGGATGGATGAAAGAAGAATGACTGCAGAGTTGGTGTAGGACGACCGAGGCGAACATATCTTAACCAGGTATAAGAGGTGTTAGAGAAGGTCCAGGTCAGAAGTAAGTACCAAGAATAAACGAGCATGTATGAAATGACCAATGCGAGTAAGGGAAGCGAGGGAGGTATGCCAAGATCGTGACATGTGTAGATCCATAGTATCTGCCTACTCCGATGGGACACAGGCGTGATGTATATATGCAAATATGTATGTATGTACATACCTTCATCATTTTATACAGTATATCGTGACTTTTAAATATACGGTCATCATCTATTGTCACTAAGTACTGTAATTAAAAAAATATATTTGTCGAATTTTAGCCATAATACCTATCCCAAATATTGTCTCCTTAAATTAAAGCAAGTTGTACATACAAAAACACAATTCATTGCTTGATTTATCATTGACCAGCTTTGCTGTTGCTTCTGGGAGTACTGCTCGGCGCATGGGTGCTCTACGGTCTGGTGCGGCTAGTAATGTCGCGCGTCCGACGCACCGGCAAGTTGCGCTACGGGGACAAGGAGCTGGCGATCCAGCAACGGCTGCGCGCGCTCGACACTTTCAGAGGGTGAGCTGCGTTTTCTTTCCCTTATACAGTATTATTATCTCACGCTTTTTACTACAGCTTGAATGTACTATACAAAAAGAACACAGAGAATGAAGGTAGTGTAAAAGTTTGTTACTCAATTACCAAATAAAGACGGGCTATTACAGACACACAGACGTTACAGACTGGAATATTACATTCCATTTTTCTGTGTAATCATATATTTTAGAACATCACTGGAATATCACAGATTGTCGGCAATATCGATGGCATTGACCCTAAGATCTTTCACATACACACCATAGTTTTCACGCGTTCCTAAAACACGATTTGAACTCTTGATTTGTGTAGTTAAATAATAAGTAGTTGGTAATCGAAAGGAATAGAAGGATGACGCTCGTGTATCTGTATAACCAGCGAGTTGCGGAAAAAGTCACTATAAGTCACTATGTATAGCAGAAGTTGCATGAGCATGTACAAAATAAGGTTCTAGATCTCTAGCTCGTAGATTCTCGCGCGATCTTTACCAGTATACTGGTACGATGACGTATCCATTAGTGTATCTATCTTGTTCGCCAAGGATCGTGGGTTCGATCAACACCCAGGCGAAATATTTATGTGATGAATACCAAATAGGTACGCTTGTTGTGTATCTGAGTAAAATCCACCGTTAGTAACGTTTATAATAATTACAAGGGCTTTAAGCTCTTTATCTCGGATTCACGTTAATGTACCTGATGTAATACAGGCTGGGATATAATACTCGTGATACCAGTCGTCCGCACAACCGGCAACTTGAGGGCGACACGGTGCTTGGCTTCTAACGTGTGCTTGACACTTGACACCTCCAAGTGGTCGGGTGTTTCCTCTCACACTTTTCATAAGCCTTGAACTTAACTGTTAAGTCCAACAAGCATAAATATTATAAACTGATTTGTGTCAATGTCACGCGTCCGAACAAATGGCAACAAACAATGAGAAGAAGTAGCCTCAACAATTTCGCGGTTTTGACTCCTGCAGGAAGGGCATATGGCTTTTGTTTTTATAATTCTACTATACTGAACATACTTAAATTATTACACACTATCGATTTATTTAAGATAGTAACAATTTACGTTTCTTGTTTAATGGAATTTCACGTAGGTACATACCTAGAGTACGATGTGTTGTAAAAGATGATGTTGTAACAATAATAGAGATAAGAATGTTGTGCTTAAAATAAAATGACTGCACAAATATATAGAGCAGAAGTGAATGGAAGAGCTGGTATAGGACGACCTAAACCAACTTGCGAACATATTTTAACCAACTAGAACAGGTATTAAAGAAGGGCCAGGTCAGAAGTACCAAGAATAAACGAGTATGTATGAAAGGAATGCGAGTAAGGGAAGCGAGAGAGGTATGCCAAGATCGTAACAAGTGGAGATTCATAGTCTCTGCTTACTCCAAACCTTCATCATATTGTACAGTATATCGTGACTTTCAAATGTACGGTGACTCGCACAAATTTCTGCAAAGTGTTAAAACTGCGCTAACGATTACAATGACACAACGAAACGCGTTGATGCTGTAACGGTATTAACATTACTTTTAAAATCAGACCCTGACATGACTCAAGCGTTGTGCAATTGTAATGCCTGTTTCCGTCTAGAATAAAGTGAAAACCTCAACTTTATGTGCCTTGTGAGCTGTGACAGTTCCAACTGGATTTGAAAACTGTCGAGTGGGCGCTTACTTAAAATGTACACACTGTAACCAGTCACATCTGAAAGTGAATGCTTAAAATACTCGGTGTAAATCACGTCGAACGACGTATAGAAATTTTCTGTCACAAGGTGCGCTCGCGCTCGATTGCAATAGTCAGCGTGCCTCAACATATACGTCTATGTGATTAGAGACCACTTAAAGGGCCTAGTATGAGGTACCGGTTACTTACAATTCCGGTTCTTAGTCCTACGGGAAAGATAATGCGTTTAGTATTAGCATGGGAACTGGTAAAACTGGATGCGCAAGCAAACAGTACGAGCGCGTTTGGCTCCTGAGGTTTTTGCTTCAAAGGAAACCAAGTAAAATCAGGTGTGATTATTACCAGTGACTTCAAGATTGTATAATTTGGTTTGTTACAAATATATTTCATTTTGCAACGACTGATATACACTTATAAATAAAATGTACGTGCGCTCCTTTTTTGTTTAGACAATATAATGCAATGCGGCAATATTACAGATAATGATACTTCATCATCATAACAACCATTAGAAGTCCACTGCTGGACATTGACCTCTCAAAGGAAAAGAGAGTTTTGCCCGTAATTGCCGTGCTGGGCGAGGGTGATGGCAATCGCAGATAGGGATGCTGCAGTCCATCCCGCCCCTGTGCATCTGAGCTACACCGTTTCGGATGGATATACCGCCATCCGTCGGTTCTGGTACCTCAGTCGCCTTTTACGACACCTGGTGCAGAGGGAGGTACAATGCTCTGCCGCTATCTCACGGCACAATGGTAATCAATAATACAATCCAGTCATGATGTAAGCTTTATCCACTAGCAGCGGTCTACGGTTCCACCCGCTTAGGTATACTGTGAGAATGTGGGGATAAAATATTACTTATAACTTTTGTTACATTAAAATTGGTCTAGTAGTTCTTAATTAAAATCATAACAAACCAATAATCAAATCTTATTTAGTCTTTATAATGTTAAGTACAAGTATAGATAAGGAAGATCAGTGCAGTAGGGACATTCATAAAAGGCTGATAATGATGATACTTACCAATGGATTAACGTAGCTCCAAAGCATAGAGAAGCTCGAGGTAATCAGGGTCACTCATCGCCATGCCATAAACCACTGTGCTATGAGACACTTACACACACGGCATCCCATAGTTGACCTGACTCCTGTGATAAGTCGCTAAAAGTACTTGTGTTACGAACATTAGACAGCAGACGAATCACAATTATACTACTTAGATACATATTATATCACCCAGACACAGAACAAATATATAATATATATACCCACGATCTGCGCCATCGAGCCTGTCACATTCTCAGTTCTACGAGTATATATTGGTCCTATTGGAAATCAGTCCAAGAGGCCTACGTACAGCAGTGGACATCCCACAGCTGACATGATAATATCATTAGTTAATTGCAATTTGTCCAGGATAGCGATAGTGTTCATGATCTTCGTAAACGACGGCGCTGGCGGCTACTGGTGGCTGGAACACGCCACGTGGAATGGTCTCGCGGCTGGCGACCTGGTGTTCCCCGCCTTCCTATGGATCATGGGTGTCTGCATCCCCCTCTCCGTCAAGAGTGCCTTTGCTAAGGGCGTGCCGAGGTGGAAGATACTCATGCATATCGTCAGGGTAAGGCGAAGATTTTTGGACTTGGACCTAATAAACAAACTAGCCGGTTACTGCTATAGATATTAGGTAAATAAATTTTAATAGATTTCAGACATTTTTTGGTAGAGTGTTCAATCTTTTAGCCAATTGTGCTACACCCAAAATTCGCTCCGACTCGATCAATTTAGGAAACTGATTTAGCATGTTGGACTTTTTTGAATTGAATCTTCGGCATCATAGACACACCAGAAAAGGTAAAACTATGATTATAATCTAGAATAGCATAAGCTACTTTTTATTTATGGTTCGCGGATGATAAATTTGCTTATATTTATGAAAAGTTCCTACTCCAGGATGTTCTAGTGCCCACCCGAAGATGATGGGCTACCGACTCGAAATGTGACATTGTGTCGACTGCATGAGTGCACCATCACATCGGCCATAACATGTCAGGGGCTCATCAACCGCCACTCCCTAAAATTAAACTATATACGATATGCCATTGTAACTAGTATGACGTAATACCAAACGAACTTTTTTTTTGTTAGTGTATGTAAATATGTAATTAGTAATCAAATGGAATATATGTAAAATGAGAATTCAAACACAAGGAAAATATATTAGCTTAAATATACCTCAGTTAAATGCAAAGTTTTGAGGTCGGCTCACGCTGATTGCTCGAATCTGCGGCCGAAAGGGGTGGATGGGCTCACTCGTAACCTTTAAAACCAGTCCTCTTATGTAAGAGTTACGTAGCCGTCTTGTCCGCTCGCCATAGATTGAACAACAATTATATTATACTCCTGAGGTATGATGATACCTATAACAATTGTGGGTTTATATCAATTGTTTTCTCATTTAATAAATTATGTAAGCTTTCTAATAACTCACAGGAGATTCTTCTTTAGTTCTTTGCTAGATGATAGCCAATACGTTACGTAGGTAAATGAAATTTTTTATAGTAATGAAATTGCTTTTAATCGAAGTGGGAGAGTTGAAGTGTTTACGTAAATCAATACAAATGTAAGACCGAGAAAGTAAATAGAACAAGCGTTGACCGTGCACATAATTTTATCGAATTTCAATTAGACGTACGATTGATTAAATTTACATTGCATTGTAAACGGAGACCAAATTCAATGCACGCAACCCGTTCACTTTCAAACAGATTGCGTCACTTTTGCACTTCCGTATTTTATGTGATTCTGGAGAATCTCGACTGATCTCTTGGAGACCCGACCGGCGCACGCGCTGTTGCGGCATTTTTCATTGGAAATTCCACGCTTGCGTGATGCCGACTGTATTTGCAAAGCTTTCTCTATCTGAGAAGTACGAAGATTTTAATGGCGATTCATTCACTTCGTTGTTTGTTCTAATAATGTTTTTTATCGTACATTCACTTGCGTCGATGTATAGCGATTTAAGCGTAGTAATACGCGTAGTAGTTATATGGAATTTTAAAGACTTCATTTGTTCGGTCGATGCTGACCTAGTGGCGGACGCGACCTGGTTTAAAAGTAGATCTCGAAACGAGGATACAATTCATCTACTAAAACAGTGTTGGAGTGACAATGTCTCGCTGTGAGATCTAGATTACAGTCGTATGGTGACGTTGATGAATGAATGCGTGAGATTCGCGTTTATTGCCATATCGCCTTGAATAAATATCTACTATAAAACACTCCGCGGTTACCATCTAACTGACTGTAGGTGGTAATTATTCAATCCAGTCTAAGTCTTTTCTATTTGAAGCCTTCTGTGAATTGGTTTGCTAACTATCAATTTGTATCTGCAGTTGCGGAGTTCATAGAACTGTAGGATACAATTGAACCAGTTATCTGTGTGTACGTAACTGTAATCTGATGATTTTTGTTGGTACTGTATATTAATTATCGTATATAATTAAATATGTATATTTAATTATTATTCAATAAGTTTAAAGACTATTTTGGGACTAACTAGAAGGTTGCTTTTGCAATATTTATAGTCCCTTAACAAACATGCGATTGACTTTAGTACATACATTTATTCATATTCTAAATATTAACTTTTAATTGAAGATTGGACTACGTATCCATAAGTACTTAATTAATAAATAATAAAAAAGAATTGGACTAAATTTTTTAACGTGTCTGATCTAGTTCTACAAGATTGTGATGTCGAAAAATCGATGGTTTTAATAAAAATGTAAACTATAAATATACAAATAATTTACTATCGTTAAATGTATATTCATTAGTTTTATCGTATTCCAGGATCGCTATATGCAATAGCGCTTTTTAATCTATGGATAGATTTTTTTTTCCTTTCGATATTGCCAACATACGCGGCAATATTAGAACAGGCTACCTCAAACAGATCGCCGCCATTCCGTCAGATCTAGACAGATCTAGTTTCACTGGCTATTATACCACACTTAAAAATTCATAAATAAATATGTATATAATTCCAGCGGTCATTCCTAATGTTCCTTCTGGGCATGTCCCTGAACACAATATACGGGTCGAACGCGCTTCAAGAGCTGCGAATCTTCGGCGTACTACAGCGGCTGGCGATTGCGTACCTCATCGCTGCTGGGTTCTACGCGCTCACCGCACCAAAGTACTACACCCCTCCCAGGGTAAGCAATGTTAGTTCCACCTCCGCCGAGGATTTGTGACCAAGATTAGCATGTTCACCGTATTTGCTATCAGCACTTGGCACAATTAAACTGGTAAGATAGATTGCACTTCACTCTCACCTAGTTATTTAAGCTTTGCTGTGAAAGGTTAGAGAAGCAGAAAAATTGCAGGGTTTTATGATATAATATTCTTAGTTTATGAGTGATATGCTAGTCGTATTATTGCGATGCCGCATTCTTCTATTTATTGTAGATATTAGGGGCATGGATCCAGTCAATTTCGTTCGAGGTTGTCGTGGTCATTGTGATTTAACTACAAGTACACTTTATATTAACCGGTTTTCTTGCGGTGGTCAAAATACGATAATATTTTCACTATTATTCAAAAAGAACAAAATCTTCCGTGGGGCAAGCACACACACATATTCCCGTCGCGAAGCTTCGCTCTGCGATTACCACCACGATTGCCCGCCGCGGCAATTTTGGGCAAATTTCTGCGTTTCTTGGGGAGGTATATGTTTAGCAGCGAGCGTTCTACAGTGACCATGATGTTGAACAAAATTAATAGTCGACGACCACGACAACGTCCTAAAAAATAAACGTTTATTTTGACCGATTATATAATCTTAAATCAGAGGTACTGGCTAACACCGTAATATAAAACGAGGCTGGATACTTTATTGTCCACCAAGTCCACGCCATCACGTGGCTCGTAGTGACTAGTAGACCTCCTCATATGGTTCTTATGATGAAGCTTGGCAAGTTCACCACAAATGCAAACCGCACCATTCACAAATTAATTAGTAATGCAATAACGAGTGGCTTTTGTTTTCCTTGTCGTCCTTTACCTGCTTAAATGTCCTCACGCAAGACAAGTATTGTCAGTTAAGGCTTTTAGCATTTGTTATCAAGGTAAATGATACCTATGAACATTAATATTTTTTTCACAACATCACATACATTGACCTGACTCCGTGGTAAGTCGCTTAAAGCACTTGTGTTACGGACGTCAGGCAACAGAGGATATATACTACTTAAATATATATATTTAGCGCCCAGACACAGAACTAATACAGATATCATTATATAAATATTTGAACGGGGTGGGAATAGAATTCACGACCCTTGGCCCACAAGATAGAATCCATTACCATCTGCGCCATCGGGCCCGTCAACGTCGGCAATAGTAACGTTTGAGTTTTGCAATTTGCAAGCGGAGTAAAGGCAATTTCAAGTACATTATCTATATCAAACAAATAAGTAGGTATTAATTCGGGCCTCTAACGGTTAACACTGAAAAAAATAAGAAGCCCTTTTAGAAATAAGATTAATTACGAAAAATATGTGAATCTCTTGATCTTGGTTTCTGCAATGTCATCATTTTATAGTTTCATTAAGGTGTATTAAATAATTATGATAGTATAAAAATTGTAAATAATACCCGGTATTTTTAAATTAAATTCTTGTTAAGTGTGTTTTATATTATGTCACTATATTTATGTCTTATATAGGTAAGTGATAAAACACAGCTTAACGCATTTGTCAAAAATAAATACCTTATCCGAATGTTCCACAGAACAAATACTGTGGTGAGTATTATTTTCTATTAGTTACAAGAAATAATCTTGAATCCTACCTTACTGTTGTTGACCTGTTTAGACATTATTTGTTTGATGTTTGAGTTATATTATGAGTATTTAATGTCCACGTCCGAATGTTCCGCAGGGCGCATGCGGGCAGGCACTGAAAGACGTGTTGTCCTGCGTTTGGTGCTGGGTGCTGGCCGCTGTGCTCATAGCACTGCACAGCGCCGTCACATTTACTGTGCATCACCCTGATTGCCCTGCGTGAGTATTGCCTATTATTATGTGTCAGGAGCACTTTTGATATTGACTTATTTTGACTTACTTTACTTGACTTATTTTGGAGGACTTGACGATAACAGTAGAAATAATAGGTTAAAGTGTCGATATGAAACAGGCAACTCTACATTGTTAGGAGAGAGGAGTCAGCTACTTTTCAGATGTAAGTGTAGGCGGTGGCACTCTTTTTTGGAGTAAATTTTTGGCTTCTAAATCCAGGACTAACTTTAATCAAAAGCATCAATGAGATTCTGTTACCATGATTGATGTATTTAGGACATTTAAAATTACAGGGAGATTAAGTAAGATTTTTAAACTTATCAATGATAATCACAATAAAGCTAGTAAGACAATAAAATCAATTTCTACATATCGTTTCTAGAGATAGGTACAACTTATACAAAAGCACTACCCTCACCTATTTTTACCGCGAAACAGCACTATTTGCATGTTGTGTTTCGGCTTGAAGTGTGAGAGAGGTAGAGAAATTACTTGGTAATGTAATATAATATCATTAAGTCTCAAGTCGTGACGATACCAGCGTTAAAATGATCAGAGGTTGCGATGACATGTACTATTACCCGTTTGTCGACTTAGCCATAAATTAATTAACTATCCAAATTTTTAAATACCTCAGCGGCTACCTAGGCCCAGGAGGCAAGCATGATGACTGGGTAGCCCCAGAGTGCAGTGGCGGTGCCGCTGGTTATATCGACCGCCTTCTGCTTGGATCTGCACATCTGTACCAGCATAGCGACTCCCGCCGCGTCTATGGTGGGCCCGCCACTGATCCTGAGGGACTTCTTGGTAAGTGATAATGGGCATAAAAACCTAGTGACAAAGACTCCTTGGTGATAATATACAGAGAAGTCAATTCACCAACACAGAGACCCTCTTCTTAAACCAACTGATGAACAATTCCTATTTGCCACCGGGAAAATTGTTTTATGACAGCTATTAATGACCGTCCCTTTGTCCAAAACTTTGGTCAAAGTTCACGTGAATCGTCATCTAAGGTTTATGGTATCGGAACGAGAACAATGAATTTCGTCAAATTCAATACATGTCTGTGAGAGAGGTTTCTTCTAAATTCGTATAAATTATTACGTTGCTTTTGACATAAAAATAGTTTCCTTTATCGTTTGTGTTTGATAAATAAAAATATTCTTAATATAAAGATTTGAAACATAATATGTTCTTAAAAGTGATGTGAGATTAGAAGTAACGGCAGAGTAGAATTTTACCCCCACTGCATCAGGTGTCGTAAGAGGAACGACTGAGGTATTGGAAACGACAGATGGCGGTATATCCATCCAAAACGATTTAGCACAAATGCTTAGGGCGGGAATGAGCATCACCATCCTCGTCGCCAAAGCTACGCTCCGCGATTGCCCACACGCTTGCCCAGCGCGGCAAATAAATGCAACCCTTTCTTGGGAAGGCCTATGTCCAGCTGTGGACTTTCAACGGCTGGTATGATGGTGGTGTGAGTTTAGGTAGAAACAAAAAGTTTGATATATCTCCAGGTTGCCTGACGTCAGCCGTCCAGGCGCTCCTGGGAGTGCAGGCGGGAGCCACAGTATTGCTGCAGCGATCTCACAAGTCGCGCGTCTCTCGCTGGCTGGCGTGGGCCTTGGTCTTCGCCCTCGCCGGCGCTCTGCTTGCTGGCTTCTCGAGAGAACACGGAGTGATTCCTATCAACAAGAACTTGTGGTAAGCGCTTTGTTTTATTTTACGAACTACTATTATACTGGACTAATGAGACGGTAATTCCAGTGCCGCCGGAGGGATGGGCAAGGGTGTTCACTATCAATGGGCGCCTCTCTGAGGGCAGACCTCGGCTCAAGTTGCCGTCTTTGAGGACGGTTAATTTGTTACAAAAGAGGAGGACTGAATGGGCCCATTCGCCTTAGAATCTGGGACGGCACGCAGTCGCTGACTAACATGGTGCACTTACTGTTCTACGAAAAAAAAAATTGAAGTGTTTATGATTGCGGAGTTTTTTTTCGAATGACCTGCTATACTACTCAGACGTCAATTCCAGCGCCTCCGAAGGAGGGGACGAGGCCGTTCTATAATGGGAGACTCTATGCCTGATTTTACCTGCGTACTGTGCAGGGTTTGCGGGATCTCAGAGGGATTGATAGCGATCACCCGAGGGTGCTTCTCAGGCTCGACCTCGGGGTTGTGGAGTGTCAGTGAGACTGCGACTGTAGGGGGCATTGCTGTCGCTGTTTGCGATGACCGATATAAGTTTTTCGGTATCAAATATAACAAGCGGATCACTTCACATATTGTGCCACTTTATAAAATCTCGTCATCATCATCTCGTCAAATAAATAACTGTCTCCCGAACGAATCTGACGTGTTTTGTATTGCCTCGTTATTTTAATGTGTGTAATGAAATATGTGTCGACCTTTAAAGACTTAGACCGTGAGACCTAGAGAACTAAGCAACGACTATTTGTGGTTCCTCTGTCGTCTGACGTCCGTAACACAAGTGCTTTAAGCGTCTGATCTCGGAGTCAGTTCAATGTATGATATGTTGCAGGAATTTCTTTAAAGCCGAACATACTTTTTGTCATTGTATATTCATTCATGCATGTTTATAAAACACAGAAATAGCCGGACCAAAAACACGCTTATTGTAGGTATTATGCAAAACATCCTAGTTAAGGTAGATTAATCATTGAAATCGAATACAAATTTGTTTATAGGTCTATGTCGTTCGTCCTGGTGACATCAGCGTGCTGTCTGACTCTGCTAAGCGTCTGCTACGTGCTGACGGACGCCTGGCGCATCTGGGCCGGAGGGCCTTTCCGCGCGCCCGGCCTCAACGCTATCGCCCTGTACGTGGGACACTCGGTGTGCGCGCACTTGTTCCCCTTCCACTGGCGGGTCCCACAGATGAGGACCCACGCTATCATCCTGCTCGAAGCCGTCTGGGGAACCGCGTTGTGGGTCATAGTAGCCCACGTGATGGCGAAAAAGAAGGTCTTCATCACCCTTTGATTACGCCGACAGCGGTATAGATTTGAGAAATGCATTTCGAGGTGCTGTAACTAAATTACTGTCTAAGACTGGACAATCTGTATGTTGATGTTAATTGTAAGTAAATTCTCGCTATGCGTTTTGAAATCGTGTATCTAATTAGAGACTTGTAAATATTGGTATTCGATAGAATCGTAACGATTAAATACAAATTCGTAGTTATTAAAATTGTAATATGTTAATGCCGACCTTATAATTTGTTTTGGTTGATTGTTGATTATCATGCAGTGACCGATATATTTGGACTGCAGTAAGGCTAAGTCAACTAAGGTGCATTTACTCGGTTCTTGATATTAAATGTAAATGCCAGCGTATTATAATTAGCCGTTGTATACCTACCGATTATTACAATTTGCACTTGAGACTGAGGGCGGGTGTTTTAATTACTTGTTGACATTTACATTCGAATTATTATGTTTAAAAGTGTATTTTTAAATTCTAGTCTTAATTCTGTATTGTCATATTATATTTTTGTACTAAGTGTTTCCGTCTTGAGCATTGTGTAGCTTTGTAAGTTTGCTAACGTAATAAATAGTTCTGGATTAAAACTAAGTTTATTTTTTAACACTACAAACCGGTACACAGCATTGCGAACACTTCCATTTGGCGGTAGAAATAGGTGAGAGTGAGCTACCAATACAGACGACCTTTTTTAAGAGGTCTACCTCTAGTAAACGTGTCAGTTCTAACCTAAAATGACGTTCGTATGAATAATTCTCATTGTATTCCCTTTTAGACGGGGAGAGGGTCCATATCAAGGGTCTTTTTTATTCTTATATTCTATCTGAATTACTCCTTATATTATCATTTAACCGTATATTAAAGTCTCGTCAATTCATTCAAGGTAATTCGGATATTAGCAGACAGAAAAAATATTTAAAACAAATTTATAATTTATATATTATAATATATAAATAACATTATTTATTAATAATTATTAATAAATAATGTTATTAGTAGGTATATCTATACTTTCATATATTCTATAGTACAGACAGACATTCCCATTTAATACATTTGCGTAAACAGTAGGTATAGCTCGTTAGTAGAATAATTAAAAGGCAGGTATACAATTTTAGACACTTTATTAGCTCAAGGGTGACAGTAAAATCCGCAATTTCATTGGAAAATAATAATAAAACAAACGATTTAACAAATCATGACTCAAGGTAACAGCGAATAGTTTTAACAAATAAAACTATCAATAAAATTACACTTCAATATTAATAACAAATTGCCAGCGCACGCGTCAAATGCGCCACATTCCGTATTTAAATACATCACTTATTTAGATATTAGGAATGTTCCATTATATATATTTTATACTACATAGTATAATAGCACACATACAAACCTAGTTTATCCAACTGTTTTATCACGGATTAATTTTGCCTTGTCAAAGGTTTGCAACATTTAATCATTAACAGAAATGTAAATAATACTCGTTATCCTTTCTGGATAATTTGGATTGTCAAAAGCGTCAACTCGCTAAGAATGATTCACTGATAACTTGATTACAAAATTGCTTAGCGTTATTTTAGCGGGATAAGTACACACAGCAACAGAAGTTCAAAATTGACAATAAATATTGGCAGATTTGAGTAGTTTGATGTGTTGCTTACCGTACGTCAGTCTTAACCGGATACGCTGTCAGCTGTCAGCAGTTTGACAGTAGACTAGTCTATTCTGCTGAGGTGCAACATGCGCTGGCAAAAATGATAACTTACAACTGACAACTAACCAGATTCTCACTAAATAAGGAAGACTTCAACATTGCAGTCACGTGTAAACTAATTATGTCATCGCATGAAATATACGTTAGAAGAGTCAACTGCACGTGTACACCCGCTTAAGATTTTACAATAAATTCCACAAACACCCTAATTACATTTCACATACACAGTTTGGCTTCAATATCTGTGGATGTTAATAATAATTTATGATTGGACTATCCCGATGAGACCAAACCCGGTGTCACCCGAAGTGTGCGGGGCTGTTAACACGTACCTGCGTTTAGCATCCCGTCCACTATATACACGACGCGACGACTGCCCGCGACATTCATTAGTACATTAATTCCATAAGTTAAAATATCATCTAATTAATTTTAATTTATATAAGTCGTTTTCAATAACATCACTCTTTTTGTAGACAGTAAATGCCGTGATAGGAATTATACATTTTACAAATTAAATTCTATATTCTATAAACATTCTAAAAGGATACTTTTCAATATCGTCATTTGCTATTATGTAATCGATGCTTACTTCGTATTGGTAAATCATAGCTGACAGGCAGGCACGCATTGTAGTCTCGATAGAGAATTTGTATAATGTAGGTACTAACCATACAATAAACTAGACACCTTACTTGTATAACGATAAAGACACGTAAAACAGTGTTAAATACACACACATATATATATATATATATATATATCTAAAGTTTCATCAGAAAAAATCTCTTAAAATATATCTCAATTCTTTTAACACCATCTCTGGTGCAAGGGGCGGTTCTACGATATAGGTACAAATACCTCAGCGTTATATAAATAGACAATCCTCTTATTTATCTAAATAGGAAAAAACTTTCAAAATGTAAAAGATAATTGCAAAAGTCGGCTATGTAATTTAATTGATGTTAATGATCATGTATAGACTCTACCTAAATTACAGTAAAAAGTCACTCAATAAAGCAGATATTAAGAAGTTCGTAATGAAAGCATAACAATTTTAATTAACATTAACTCTTTTACATTGATATCGATTGTACAAATATATTTTTTGATACAATAATAAATTTATAATTGGGTATATTAGTATCACATCCATTAGATTACACTGCCCTTACTAATGTATATAAATCTATGTATATATAACGGTACAGGTTACACAAATATAGTAACAGCAATAGATATCGTCTAGACCGATGTATAAAATGCTAGCGAAGTACAATTAACACCTCTATATAAACCTATATAATAACCTTATGAAGTTAACAGGTAGTAATTTGTACAGAGAGTTAATTTAATATGTATTATCTCTAAGATTAGTGTAAGTACGCGAGCTCACTTTAAGTCACTCATATATATCTATATAATGAAAGTAATGGAATGTTTAGTATGTATAGAATGTTAGTTCGTTTGTACAAACGCAATGTGTGGATGTGTTTGCAAGTCAAGAACTCCCAGAGTGGGACAATTGGCAAGACAGACCATAGACAGTAATTTATGAAACAACTTGGGTAGCTAGAAGGATTAGTATAATACAAAGACCAAATTGGTTTGTTCACTAACAACAAATTTGAAAGTAACGTACGAACAACGGGGAAGTTCTGAACATCAACAGTTGGAGAATAATTGAAGCTCGGATCTTTTTATAACAATATTTTGTCGTTTCATACGCGTCTGCAGATTGGATTGTGATAGAATGTCACCTTCCAGTCTCGAGTGGCGACAGATTCCTATAAATGATTAAATAATATTGAAGTCACCTTATGCTGCCGTTACAGAGTTACAACATAGTTACGTTACTTTTCCGAAGGCATGCCACAATTTGTACTTGTCCATCTATTGAGCGCAGTGAGAGATTGAATACAGCTAATGTTTCTATCGCGAAGTCTCAAAAAAATGAGACCCCAGTATGGTTCTTTAAGAGACTAGACATAACCGAAAACAATTGTCATACAAATCGGTCTCAACAGGTCCTCTATTAGATATATCTAACGTTATCTTAAATACAAGATAAAATCTCTTAGGACGACACACATTTCGCTATAAATGCAAATTCATGGAATTCAATATTTACCGTTAAGACGCGCGTGTGCGCTGCGCGCCTTATTTATTATGCTACAAAAGATTCCCGATTACACCACACCATAACACGATTATATTCTCTACAAGTTGTATGTGGGCCGACGCCTCACAGCGCGCGACGCGGCCAAACAACCTGTCTGAAGATTGAACACGTCAAGCGCAGTTAGGTTCAGCCGAGTCACAAAAAGCAAGTCGCTCTTCGACGCTTGATATAATCTAGGTAGTGTTCAATCACAAGACGAGTCCGATCGTGCTCACTCTAAACTCTCGCCAAAAACTGAAACGTAATCGAAAACGTTACGTTACGCGCGCGTTCTTCGGCTATCATTTTGAAATGTTGAAGATAACTAAGTGTTAATGTTACTTATGCATGACGAGTCGCCAGAGAGTTCGGAATAGCGCAATCGGGCCCCTGTCAAACCAGTGCAGACACAGAATCCGGTGTTAAACTACATATATTAGGCCACTAACACCGCGGTCCCCGCGGAGCGCGGAGCGCGGACCGCACGCCTGGTCCGCTCGCTCATATACAGCGACATACTAGTATAATGTATGCTTTGGGTAACGATTAAAATCCTTAAATCTAATTGCACATTTTAATAAAAACACGCACAAATTAAAACTTAAATTATGTAACGCTACTAGAGCTCTATTAAAATATATTACGAGATTTCAAACAACACGCGTAAATAACTATCGACTTATTTAAAACCCAGTACTATTCCCTGTCATCGAGTCATCTCTCGTACACATCGGTCGAATACGGTGTAGAGCAAAAATAAATATCTAGTGTGGCACTTGACAGTCGGTTGGTCGCCGGCCGCGTCCAGCACCACGGAGTAACTATCTACTAAATAGTGAGCAACCTTTCGAACCCGCGCCCCTTCGGATGCCGCCGTGACTTATGTAAATACATCCAAAATATACATCGTGACAATATACATTCTAAAAGGGACAGCTTCTACGCGAACTACGTCCTCTGCCGAACTGTGAGGCCGATCACCGCTAACTTCTCACAGCCTTACATATTTCATACGGTCGCGCGCCGAATTGGATCACGGACTACGGCCGAACTCGCGACAGAGTGCAAACATTTAAGACAATTACAATAATCCTAATCTATGACAGTTTTCTTTTCGAGGGCGGCTCAGTACGCGATTCCGAAGAAATAATAAGCTGCTCATATTCTAACGACGATTGAAACTCACGATTCGAAATGTTATACTGAGCCACCCCTCTAAAGGGTAACTAAGGGAGACGTCCGTCGCGTGGACGATGACGTCACCGAGGCGAGCGCGTCCCATCTCAGGGCTGGCGAGCGGGCGCGCGGTCGGCCGCCACGTCGCAGGCCCGCGCGCAGTGACGTCACTTGCGGCCGCCGCGCGTCACGAGCGCCTGCAGGGCTGCCAACTGGCTCAATAGACTGGCGTTCTTCTGTTCTAACGTTTCTACCCTCTTTCTGTAATCGGAGTTCTCTGACACTAATATTTCGACTTTCCTCTCCAATTGATCCATATATTCTTTCTTTTTGCGTCTACTTTCTTGTGCTGATATCTGAAAAGGAGAAATTAAATCATTGTAAATATGAAAATGATTTTTTATAATATTCAAATACATTATAATTTTTTACTAATAGGGTCAAAATGTAGTAAGGATTGGTCAGAAATTAGCTTAAAATTTATTCCTAATATTACCTTGTTTTTAATTTTCCTCCTAATCTTCTTGAGGGATTTCTCTTCTGCTTTGGTGAGTGGCAGGCGCGTGGGCACAGGGTATCCTTCAGCGAGTAGCGTGCGCTTCTCTTCCTCGGTCAACACAAGCGTGCCTGTTGACCCTTTCTGTATCAACATAATAAAGTATATAAATAATGTCGCCCTCATATAAATGCCATTTAGCCTAATTAGATTCTAACGTTAATCTGACAGGATTACAGTGGAATTGTTCAATCGGCTTTCGATTACTTCAGTTCAATCTAGATGTGACATATCTAAAATAAATTTGTCCATTTATCTGAACTAGTGGTTGAGTTCCTATTTTTTCATAAAATTTTGTACAATCTCTCATCACGCTTCTTGACAGTGCATAGACAATTATTGTTTACTTAATTAAAAATTGTCTATATATTATTTTAACAGTAGTATGTTATTTAAATAAATGTATTACTAGCGAATTGTATAAAAGACAAGTCTTATGCTTTTCTTCTCTACACTAATCTAAACGGTATCAAATTTCATAATTACCCATTTGCTAAATTTTCTTAAAAATGTGCACACATTTTTCGCGTCACGTACATAGGTTAAGATTATATATGAATCATTAAATGTGACTAACAAACTCTAATCTGGTAAGCTGCATGTTTTTAATTCCTGTCCAATCATCAAAATCGGGCGACTACAAAAATACATTGCAGTATAGTAAACGTACTGGTTGTGAGCTGATGAGCGGGGTGTTGATGGGCTGTCGTGAGTGATGCGACACGTAGAGGTGCGCGCGGCGGGGCGGCGCCGCCGCTGGCGCGGGCGCAGCCGCCTCGTGCGCGGGCGACAACGCCCCCTCACTGTCAGATGACGACAATGACGACGGCGGCGTGGGGGGCAGGTTGAACCCTGAAGATGGAAGATAAGAGATTCAAGTGGATCATGCGCTCAAGGGTTCAGCAAATCAAGCGTCAGATACAGTATCGACTTTGCTAGGACTTCTATAAGAAGACAATAACCACCACGTTTATGCTAAACGAAATCCTTGTGGGTGTTGTCTAAATTAGTTACAATAGTTAAAGGTCAATTCAATGCGAGTACAATCCATTTACATCACTCAAATAAAGAAGGTAATTAAAATGCAAACTATCATGTTCTTATTTCAGTACACGAAATAGACGTATCTGATAACAAAAAACCCGGCATAGTACAAGAAAAGTATGAGCCAGTATTTAAAAAAAACGAACACTTAGGCTAGCAACCATTTCACCGGCTGACAGGTACCATTGAAAAATGTGCCACTAACGGTACTCGGGGTCAACAAGCCGACAGCGGTTTGATTAATGATGATCGAAACTATACTCACACAACTATACAAGCAAGCTATGTTAAAGTGTGGTTTACATCAAGCTTGCGGTGCGTAATGGGGTTACAAGGACTACAATTCCAGAATAAATATAAACCCAAAAATAAACTTTAGTACTCATATCCATCTAGTTTTTCTTGGATACAGTCAACGGTAAACGAGCAATTGGAGCTGAAGCTGAAGGCTATTTTATTCGTTCATTTCCGAACATAATAAACCAACATACCTATAATTACCATAACAAGTCTCGAAAATAAATCACCAATCCTTTATAAATGCATAATTGAAAAGGTTATTACTTGTATTCTCGTTGAGAAACTTATAACAAGGTAGTTTAGTAATAAGTTTGTAATAAGTTTCTTGTAACTTCAATATAATTTGGAGTAATGAGGGTCTGTAGGGGTAATCCGACTATGAAGGATCGGTATAGCGCGGCATTTGTTTGTCGGATTACCGAGGGCAAGTTCCCATTGTCAGCCATCCATGTGAACAGGTTATGCGTGCTTACCTGAGCCACTTGAGCTGGAGGTGACCTTGATGGAGAGTTTGTTTGAGCTGAGCGAATTGGCGAGCCTGGGAGCGGCACTGAGAAGCAGCTGCGGCACTCCTGCAGCTCCCACTTTCTGCAGAACTGCTTGTGGCATGTGGATGGTTCCCGTCTAGGAACAGAATTATAAAAAATAAATATAAATAGCAGCATTTCGGTTTCGCCCAGTTAGCTTCCTTATTAGAACGAATGTGAGGATAAAATATATGTTACTCGTTGATATTGTAACTAATTATTAGTGAAAGAATTTTTGAAATCGGCCCGGAAAATTTGAAATATTTGAGATTATTCGTTACGAACGTACAACAATACAAATCCCGCTTACATATTTCCATTTTTGGTACTCACATTATTTTGAAAATCTAATATAGCCTATGTTACTCTAGAAAAATGGAGCACATTATTAGTAAAATGTTCAAAAGTTTTTGAGCTACTTTTGTTGCAAACAAAAATACTAATCATTCCTATTATAATATTAGTATAGATAAATGAGAAAGTTTGAGTGGATTAGAAAAAAACCTTAGTTTGCACGGATATAGAATTAATCCGTATTTAGCGCGATTTCCACTGAAACCCATGACCAAATAAATTACAGTAATCGAAAACGAATTATGTTACAACAAAAGCAAAATTTATTTTAGGCCACAGCGCCGTTTAATATTCTGTCTTCTGCCCAGTATCGCAGTGTTAAAGACAACAAATTACACTGACATTATAGTTGAAATGTTGAACAGCACGACAGTTCCTACGCAAGAAAATGTTGTCCCAATCAATGTTGTGAGCATCAGCTACTTAATAAGCTAGGACTCGGTTAGAATTCCTGTTAAAGAAGAAATTGCCTGTATAGAACTGGAGTTCTTGTCTTGACCACGTCTTGACCACGACAGTTGTTGAGCGTGACTTGTGACTGTCCAGATCATTGCACGATTGACAACAATGTCATCGTCTATTCTTAAAATAAATGCACGATGTATGTAGAAATCGCAATTTGCGCCGGTCGTCGCATGAAATCGTGCTAGACTTTGAAATAAAGAATGACACTTTCATGAGACGATTCTCATTTTATAATAACTATCTAGCTATACATGTCTATCATGTAAAAGTATTATTTCAGATGGATATACCGCAGTCTGTCGGTTCTAGTACCCTAGTCGCCTCCTACGACACCTGGTACAGAGGGAGGTACTATTAGTCTCAGCCGTTACTTAAAGCCTCAATTGTCCGATAATGCCTTCCAATAAATAGAGCACGTAATTTCAATTACATTTATAAATAAGTTTCAATGTTCAATAATATAATTTAATTTCGAAAACAATATGATATGTTCATGTAACAAGAACAAATAATATAGCTGATATGTGAGCAATGCACGAAGGCATGCATAACGCAGCCGTAAATTAAACCACACGCACATGCAAGAGGTAGCACGACAGTATCACTGTTGTTGCAGCCACAACATTTTTCACCGAAACCTCCCAAGTGCTCGACTGAGAGGTAATTACCGGTATAATTACTGCAGATCTCACGCACGAGGCATTTAAAAGTACTTTCACGTCTCCAGACATTACAGTGGTCATCCAAGACTCAATATAGAAAATGTACTAGATGAAATTACTCGTATACGTTAAGTGAGGGCTAAACATTCCATGCGAGCCGGAATTTCAAATGTTATTGCAATAATTACAAGGATCAAGCAAAATCCAATCATACTATAGTACGCTGAAATAAGTATAAACGGTTTATAATTCTATTGCATACGATTTTCATTTGAGCAATCAAAAGAGATGGACATCTCAGGTATCGTATCGTTGGATGTAAAGTCTCTCATCAAAAAAAGTTGCAATTGAAGATGCCGGCCTCATCAGGGAAAGTTACGATTATGGGTGCTGGTTAGGTGAACCCTAATGACCTATGATTTTTTGCCTGAGATGGTCTTAAACTTTAAAGTTGAAACTAGAGAATGGAACACGAATCGTTCGGAATTTATAATTCGATAACCAATTATAGTGTTAAAAAAAAAGAAATACCGTATAGCGAAAGGTCGGGGTTATCCAATCAATTCAATGAGAGCCCATAAAAATATTTTGGTAAAAGCAAAGTTAAGCGACGACTTTGAAAATAACTTCGATTTTCTTTTTGGATAGTTTAGTAGTTAGATTAAACAATTTACTTCAATCGATACCAGGCAGACAATTTCGGTGGCACATTCTTTTTCTTGTATTATGACAAAGAATAAGGTAGTTAAAGATAATCTAATATTATCACTTAAAGTAAACCAAATGCTGCAAATAATATGTGGCATACATCATCATTAAAGAAATGCCGCAATTAAAATAAATGCTTTTTAAACGAGGGCATTTCGAAGAATTTATGGTGTATGTAATACTGAGATAAGAAATGTGATGGTTAAAGATGATGTTGTGACAGTAATTAAGAAAGGAATGTTCAAATGGTTTGGACATGTAGAAAGGATGGATGAAAGTAGAATGACTGCACAAATATACAGAGCGGAAGTGAATGGCAGGTTTGGTATAAGTGGACCTAGGCGAACATACTTTAACACATGGTAAAGCGTAATTGAAGAATGGCCAGGTAAGAAGTACCAAGAATAAATGAGCGTGTATGAAATTACTAAAGCTAGTAAGATAAGCAAGGGAGGGACACACAGATCGTAGCAAGTAAAGACCAATAGTCAAACTACCATGGAACTCAGGCGTGATGTATGTATGTGTGAGAACTAGAAAAGTTCGCTGAAACGCTTCATTTCATAGCATTATTACATATGATTTCTTCAGTATTAAAAGAAATTCTAACCAATCAGCAGATTTGAATTTTAATTAAATTCCTGCAAAATAATATAAAAAAATGTATTCGTAGGTTATAAAGTACACACTAACCTATCCAAAGCATTCCGTTAGAAATTAATTAGAGGCCAGTGGCTCTGGGATGTTGGGCTACAATATTATGAGATGTCAACGAAGGGTATGTATTTCATATCCCATGCTGAGTAACTGTGGGCAATATTTAGAGGCACCTTTATTTCCCAGAGGAAAGTGGTTATGTTATGTTCTCACTTTAAGGAGGAGCGTCGCTAGAGCGTGACATTAGGGAAAACTTCTATTACGTCATTTATTTATGAGAGTAGATTTCAGGTTACATAATAAATTTTGGGACCGAGTAACACTTTCACAAGTATTTTAAATGAAGCAATGACGTTTGACTAAGGCGTTAATATTATAAAATAATTTATTGTACAATTTGTAACAAATACATGTTGTAATCTTGAATTTTTAAAACTATATATGAAAAATATTCTATTAAGATGCATCGTTTTCTACGAATTTACCTTTAAACATGATCTCTTAACATAAATATTCCATAGAGGACGAAAAAATACAATTTTCTAGTGTGAATAATATAAATTTTTGTTCTTATTGAGGAGCCTTAGCAGTAATTTCTTAATAATCAATCAATCAATATAATTATAATGATAATTATTATATTTCTCTATATAATAACATTGTGAGAAGCTTATTTACAACGGGAGAATTCTATTCTCTCCACGTGTTTAATAAAGTACAGATTAAATGTCATATTCAAAATTGTTTTATTGGAATAACAGCGTCATGTGTCTTCCGAAAAAGAACTACTTTCTAGTAATTATTGTCTTACCAGACATTTAATAATGTGCGTAAAGTCATAATCAATCGAAGCGAAATATGTGTAAATTAAAAACGACTAATATAACTTATACAGACTAACAAAAGCAACCTCAATGTAAGGCTTAAATCTCAGCAATATCAGACAGGTCAACACGATCTTAAACTATGAAAGATTTTTCAACTTTCCATAAAGCTGTGCTTCTCCATAGCGTGTGCTTTTTCTAAAGATGTCGCTAGTTCATGTTCATATTTACCGTGTGATCGATGACATAGTCGAGGTGTGTGAGCGGTGTGCTAGGGGTGGGCGAGGGGGGGCATGACGACGCAGGCGAGTCTGGTTCTGACTTGGGCTCCGTTTTGACCTCCCGTGGGGGAGAATCGCTGGAGCGCCGCCGACTGCTCCACGCACTCGCTGGCATGGCCGGGTAGCATTCGTCTTCCATGTCTGGAATTGGCATGAGAGTCATTAGTGCTTGCGCACGGGCAGTTGCATCGAGGTGCATGTAACGAGTGAAAGTTGTCTCGAATCCAAGATGTCTGATTTTGGTAGTGCAGCAATCGCGTGTTTCACGAATCAAATAAATCATTAATCGAAGTGTATCGGTTTAACTTGATGTTTTAGATATCGATGAAAAAATTGTATTTTTATTTGTGGCGATAGAAAGATTTCAGTTTTAACTAACATTGAATTTTAGTATTTTGTCTAAATATATATATTTATTTCGTTAAACAACGGGATGTACCGGTAGATTAGAATAGTGCCGGTAGATGGCGTAACATTGCAGCTCAAATGTACAGGGCAGGGATTGGCAGCAGCATTCCCTTCGCGAAGGCTGCGCTCTGCGATTGCCAATACACTTGCCCAGTATTGCAAATTCCCCCTTTTTTGTGGAGGCCTATGTCCAGCAGTGGGCTTGTGATGGCTGGTATGATGATAATGTCGCTAAGCATAGGTGAGGTACATACGTTGGGCGTGATAGTAACCGTCGCCGCAGGCTATACACGCTCGTATTATCACAAAGATCTCCCTAGCGTGATGCTAACTTTGTGACTTCATATCATTTCAATGTGACATTCATTTCACTCTCGCCCTTCAAACCGGAACACATCAATGCGAACTCTGCTGTTTGGCGGTAGAAACAGGTGAGAGTGAGGTACCAATGCAGACGACCTTTGTATGGAATCTACCACTAGTTTGTTGAATAAAAAGAAGTTAAAATAGTGTATAAAACGTGGTGTGTGTAGAAGATAGCTCAATTGACTGATTAGGTTCTAATTAACCATCAAGAATAGAAATCGATTAGATTAGTTCATTAGAGCATTCGACTTCCTATTGCAGTTTATTGGTATAATGTGCGTATGAGCATTACTGTGTTACGTATATTTTGTTAAAAGTAGCATCTTATACTGTTGCAATAAGGATTACTTTTGCGGCGTTATTTTTAATTTTTTCGGTTGTGTTCCGATCGATCGGTCGACCGATCAGAACACGTCGGAAAGAGCGAACAGGTGCCAGCATTTAATTACTCTAATTAACACCTTTTCATTTGATGTTTGTTTTAACAACATCCACTCGTACTGTGCTGTACGCAAATAAATCTAGCAATTTATGTCGAAGAAATTAACGTAAATCTTTCACAACCATACAGTTCATCTAACTGTTAAATGTTATATTTAAAGATTTGGTTCGCATATAAATATGTTTCTGATAGTCTGAAATGTAATAATAAGAGTGAAAATAACGACTAATTTCTAATGCTATTATTTCCTTTGTATAGGAATTAGCTGTCATTGTTGTTTCAGAAGCATAAATATTTGTTTGAGTATTTCACAATTTTAATGACAGAATTTCGATACGTCGATAGCTTTCGCAAAATATCGTAAAAATGTAACGTTGCAGAATGCATTTCTGAAACAAATTACACAGTAAAGTATATACGTCCTACTTATTCTGACACTGCTGAATCGGCAACACGATTGCTCACGCATGGTTAACTCATAAATTTTGTATGGACTTCTCAGTCGGAACAAGTTATGGTATAATTACTTAGTATTCATTTGCCTGCGGTTGTTCTATCACTAAGATTACTTGATTGCTTTTGTAGTTTCAAATTGTTTTAATAATATTGTGTTAGTCGTTAATGTTCACTACTATTATAAAACAATTTTTAAAGTCTTTAGAACGCTCTATAATATTGAACAACATTATTTCCTAGTCCTTCCCACTCCACTAGGTTTCGTAAGAGGCGACTAAGGTACCAGAACCAAAAGATGGCGGTATATCCATCTGAAACAGTGCAGTTGAATGCATAGGGTGGGAATGGGCAGCAGCATCCCCGTCGCAAAAGCTGCAATCTACGATTGCCAATACGCTTGCCCAACGCGGCAATTATGGGCAAAAAACCTCCTTTCAAGAAGAGGAGTCTAGCAGTGGACTTCCTCATGGCTGGTGTGATAATGATAAAACATTACAGTGATCACATTACATAATCTAGGGGGGTTCATATTTATATAGCGGATTGTTTGAAGTCCAAATCCGGAGGGCGACGATTAGAAGATACGAGTGTGTTTTTATGATAGCTTTATCAACGAAGATTGTATTCCTATAGCATACATCAAAGATATAACACATGTTATTCATGAAGATTGCCTTAGAGATAATAATCTTTTCAGTTTTCCAATATTTAATACAAGGTACATTATTGATTTTTACCAGCAATATGTCGTCCTCTGTTGAACATGGTTCCCCCTAAGAGGTTTTCAATTGGATAATTTGTATGCAGCATGTATCTAATTCGATACTACGGTATTATCTTGGGAGATTTTTACCTACAATTATCTAGCTGGCCAGGCGTGTTGGTAATCGTATAGCATTACTTTACGACGGGGATGCTGCCGCCAAACGCTGTGTATGTTGTTTTGATCTGCGCTGTGTTTACTGCCATCTGTTGGCTCCGGTACCGCAATCTTTTTTTTACGACAAATAAGGGTACTATTTTACTCTGCCAGCAGACCGTATCAGTAAAAATCATCATCATTATGTTAGACATAGGACGTGTACTGCTGAACATAGGCCTCCCCAAATCGGACTGGTTGTATACGGACTATGTCCGGCGTGATCCTATAGTTTTAGTCAGATTAAAAAGTTTGACTTATTAATTAATATTTGAAGTGTGTGACACTGGTAGAGCATATCTGATAGTTTTTTACAGAGTCTAACAGTGCCGGCGTGTGAAGTCAGCCAGACATTGCTACGAACCAGTTACAAGTATAAAAAGTAAGAGAATTACATCTGTTCCAACGATATAATTACAGTGTAGTGTCTGGCAGGTTTTCATGCTGTGTCCACACACATTTTACCGCTACCCGGAGCAATCATTAAATTTAATCACGCCCAAGTTGAACTCGCTTCGATTTGCAACTGAATTTGGTGAAAGGTATTTTGGGTGAATGTCCCGGTAATGTCGGCGAGCGGCGGGCGGGGCGGTTTGAACAGGCAGAGTTAATTCACATCATGCATAGGCCACCATTCAGTATTTAATTGAAGGCATAGGACGCTTATACTGATAATGGATGGTGACAATGATTCATTGGCATATGTCAGTGGAAATAAAAAATTCATTCCATGTTTAATTAGTACTATCTATAAATCTTTACGTAATGGCTATTCGTATTTAGTGTATACTCGATATGTGTTTATCAAAATTCGCCATTTGTAGAGTCTGTTACTTTTTGCTGCTCTCAAAAATACGTAAGGAAAGATTGATCCTTATATAGTTAGCAATGCAATGTATATGTTGATGTCTGAAAGTTTTTTCATTAAGTGTAATTTCTAAATATGTGGTGTTATTAATAATATATATTTAATTAAATTTCTCTGTCACTAATGTAATTTTCACTAATAAAAATATTATTATACCATCCATGCTTTATCTATCTTTATTATAAATATATCGGAAATGGATGTTTGTGTTTGTCCAGATAGTTAGACATGTTATGTATTTGTTATTCCAGCAGTGAATATGTAAAGATATACCTAATGTTCAGAATAATATGGAAACTGATTATCGCAGACACGAGTCTGAACAGCTAAAATCACTCAAATGTGATAATGTCATCTGAAATGTGCACTGTATCAATACAAATACTAATGTTTGTAGTGTCACAATGACATTACACACATAGACAACAATGTATAGACATAATAAAAATAAAACATCCTTTATATAAATTGTTTTGGAAAATTTATAGATATTTGTGTTTTTTCTGTGTCTGCGTGTTAAAAAATGTATTTAGGTATTATATATTCATAATATGTTGTATTAACAAACCATTAGACCATATACACACACATCTACACCTACATGCACACTACAGAGCATAGGTGCCTACAAGAACAGGCTAGACCTAGTTTAGGTACTTAAGTATCAAAAAGTATTTTATTTTAGTTTAAGTTTCCTTTTGTTGTTGAATAAAGTTATTATTATTATTATAATGTATGAAATGTAGTGTGATACTTTTTATTATTTATATATGAAAATTACGTGTCACGGTGTTAGTTCGGGATGAACTTCCTAATTACTGAACCTATTTAAATATTTTTTTCACACTATGTGCAGTTTGATCCAACTTAAGGATAACTTAGATAAATAATTTGTTTTTTAATTTACAGTTATGATTGTTTTTTTTTTCAAGATAAACATAGATAAGTCAGGACAAAGCCTGTCGCATTAGTTAGTCGCCTATAAGCATAGTTATAGATAAGTGTTCAAGGAAGTAACTTAAATTGGAATGTTAAAGAAATAAACAGACTAATAACAAATTCCACACATAGAATTAGTAGCAAAACCTGGTTATTATAATTTAATACCTATTAATAGAACAGTGGAAAAGTTGCGGGTTAGAGCTAACAGGCAGATAAGAAAACTAATGAAACTTTATAGCGCAGTTCATTTTACGTTTACATTTAAATGTACTTCGTGTAAACATATGTATGGAATTTACCAACCTCATTTAATCGATCCGCTATAGACCGTCATACTTTACTTCGAACTATTTACCTCTTAGAATTGTTGTGTTTAAATTATAATATTTTTTATCAAAGATTAACACGCTCCACCCATGTTATACAAAGTTTAATATTTTTAAGCCATTAATTTTCATACTTCTTATTAAACATTCTTTTTTAATAAGGTCCTGTCGAATAAGCTATTATCTTTACCAAAAGAGACTTCTGTTATTTTATTTATTAGATGTTTTGATACTAGCAGCGGTCCGCGAGTTCTATCCCATGAGAATATGGGGGACCCAATATAGCGTATATTACTCTAGAAGAATATCACAAGTGAAAGAATTTCCAAAATCGCGGCACTACTAGAGCTTATTATGTTTGTTGCAAACAAGAACACAAATCTTTTCTCTTTCTAATTTTTATATATAAAGATTACGTGTCAGGGTGTTTGTCTGGGATGATCTTCTAAACTACTAAACCGATTTTAACCAATTTTTGTCTACTGTGTACAATTATTTCTGACTTTAGAGATAGGATATCTCAATTGATAACATAATTTTTTTATGATATTCATAAAAGCATAGTTTATGCAGGACGTCTGTCAGGTTCGCTAGTATTGGTATAGATTATAAAACAAAATCGTCTGTCGCGTGTCAACAACCCGACAAACTCCGCTACAATTCAACTATTTTTATACCATAATAAACAACGTGATAACAAAATAAGATTAAAGAAAGTCACACATAAGAAAGATTTAAAATGTATGTTTTCGTCTCTAAACTACGCGCGAAGAATGCCAAAGGTGGTTGGTTATCGACGATTCCCCTAAAATTGAATCAAAATACCTTCTGATTATAACAAATTAATAAGTATAACATAAACATATGTTAAAACAGACCAGGTTCATATAATTCTAATTTTTATTAATAATATTTATTATTATGATTATATATTATTAAGGTTATTTTATAAAAATAGATTAAAAGTGATTTTAACAATTGGAACACTTTTTAGGAAGATTAATGAATGTAGAGGAAGTAAAATAGACTCAGTATACCATCGAAGGATAGAGCCGTAAGATGATGTATGTATATGAGTAAGATAATCCTAATATATCACTTGTAGTATTCAAAATCCACCATTCTTAATTATAGATGTCTATTAGGTGCGATGTTCTCCTATCTGAAGATATTTGACTCACACGAGCAACGCACCGGCAGTCTATTTCAGACCGTATTCTATACTGGCAAAGTATAATTTACTCTGACAAATCTCGTGGGAAACGCGAGCTAGCTATTTACAGGTCCTAGGTCATCGCGAACGGCATATTTTCATGAAAGATTTATAATACAATGTTGTGCCAGTTATCACTATCTGTCCCACGTGGGTCCGGGCCATGCGTTTGAACTCACAACAGTATACGAAGATTTACGACCCACTTTCTATCAAACTGATACCGATTTGAATAACATACGAATGGGTCAGTGGCTTGACACGTGCTTCTATTAAACACTCAACCAAGTCCATATTGCAACGGAATTTTTTAATTTATATGCAATAAAACCAATTTGTCAAGGTTTCCGTATAATCTCGGGTAGTCGCGTAAATATTATAGTTTATTCCTACTGAATTCAAAATATGTTGGATTCACACACAAAGTAAAAAGATTATATTTCTATAGAGGTTTATATTTGTATAAATTATTTATAATTAAACTGGATTTGTAATGTAATAAATACAACAATATTAACACAACTATATCTTTTTTGAGAGTCAGATAGAGTGAGACACTTTGGCTCTATGCTCATACAATACATTAGAAGCTTTCCATTTCCTATATATAATATTTTCAATGTATAAATGATCATATTGTGTGAACCTTTTTGGGTAACATTATAACTAAACTGCTTTCTTATAACTAAATGAAACTTTGTTTTGTATGTAATCTGTTATGCTACAAAAATGCTAAATGCCCTAATCCTTACTAATATTATAAATCCGAAAGTAACTGTTACGCAATCACGCCTAAACTACTGAACCGATTTAAATGAAATTTGGTACACAGATTGTTATACAGGCGTCTCTTAGAGGTTTTATTTTCCAGGTCGACGAACAATCAAACACTCCATACTAGAAGATATTATGTCATATTACCCAGTCATTTCACTCTCTTTGACCCTTCAAACCAGAACACTGCTATGCAAACACTGCTATTTGGTACCAATGCAGCCGACCTTTGTACGAGGCCTATCTCCCAATTATTAACTAATTAAAGCATTATTATCAATGCATTGAAATTCGAGCTTAATAGCAGAGTAGAATAGTACCTTCCTCTGTAATATAGGAAACGATTGAGGTACCTGCATGAACTACAACATCAGCTACATTCATATCTTTCCGAATAACTTACTTTTAATTTATGAGTTGAAGTCCCGAGCAATAACAAATTCTTGTCAAGGCCTATGTCTAGCAGTGCACTATCGACTGATATAATGATGATTACATTTTTAAATGGCCCAGTCAATCCCCAAGCCTAAGATTACCCGTTCCTGCCTCAGCCTCGGTTTATTTTTCCTCCAAGATCCAGCGATCGTTCATAGTGCGGCATTCAATCTTAATTGTAAATAATTTATCATTAAAATACTAATGCATTGTTCGAAGCATTAGTATTTTAATGATAAATGTACTAAATGAATCATTAAAGGTTTATAGACATAACATGTTAATTAACAGTTAATTGTGGCCATCACTGGTAATATAGATCATAATTAATAACGAATTAAGGGCCGCCATTTTTCCAATGTCATTGTACTATTGGAAAGTGGCTGCGTCTATTTTTGGCGGGCATTACGGAGTGGTTCGCCTCTGCCTTGCCCTTTTCATTTGCACTTTAAGGCCAGAAAGAGGATTTCCTTGCAATATTTTTCACTCAATTTAAAATAAAGATATATTTCTTGAATCTCCTTTTAGTTACTTTTAGTTTTTGAACTATGGTTTTGGAGCTACGTCTGAGAAGCAGCGGTGGTATACGGATTTCTTGTTCTAGGTATAATTTAATACTAATAGTTATTCTTTTAAAAATTATACTTCTTTAAAAAACGTGGCCATAATCTAATAAAAATGATGACACATTTTCTTGAAAGGACTTAAATTAACTTTTAATTAGTATATACTGTTATACAATATTACAAAAATAATTAGTACAGCTGTTAGTTAACCTTAGCATTATGTTTTGAGTATTTTACTAAATAATATAGCTGTAGCTGATTTTTTTCAGGCTCCTAACATCTTAGTCAAATTTAGTAGACATATAAGACGAATTTAGCAACCATAACCAACCGCATCATATCAGTTGGACGTCTGTTGGATATAAGTCTCTTCAAGACGGATTTCCGCGGGTGGTTTTTTTTTCATTATTTAACCATGTCGACATCGAGCATACAATGCGCATGATAATAAGCGTTACTATAGCCTATAGATACTCATAATATCACAAGAATATCACTAGCGCATTGCCAATATTGTGACTCGAAGATATCATGTCACATTACCCAGTAATTTCACTGCCCGTCTCACCCTTTGAGCTGGAACTAGGTGAAATAGGTGAGAGTGAGACACCAATACAGACGATCTTTATATGAGGTCGACCTCATTAGTGCATCCTTCTCCTGTGCATTTGACCTACATTGATTCGGATATACCGACATCTATTGGCTCCAGTACTTTAGTCACCTTTGACGACACCTGGGTCACAATGCTGGTACATTTGCAGCTGCTGCATTACGGTGATTGGGTCAAGAAGACACTAGGATAAACATAATTACAGATCAATGCACCCCGCACTTATATCGCATTCGTAAAGAAATTTCCAACTATCTGAATGCCTTTGTATGCCGCCACGCGATATTCCTTCGTCATTTAAACGCAACAATGGATTAGTCATTAACGAGTGATGTTGCAATTTTGATAAACAAAGTACTAACAGAATATGAGGTGTTTGTTCTTAGTTTATTATAAGCATCCACAAACATTGTATAAATAATATTCGTTGACGTATGTATGAATTTTTTGTAATAAATATAGTAATGACTAGCAGTGTGTGACGAGTTGTATGCAATCCCTAAAAAAGGTGGGTATTGTAATAATTAAAAAGTAATTTTTTTAATTAATAATAATCAAATCAGAAAGATGTTCAAGCTAAAAAAATTGTAGTAAATTTTTTTGAGCCTATTGCGTTAGACCTTTTTGTGTTTAAACTAACTACAGAAAAAAAATTAGAAAAATTAAAAAAGTTAAAATAATAGAAATTCAAAACCTTTTTTAAACTAATCCATACTTTTTTCTACAAATAAACATAAATAGTGTACGAGGTTACATAAAATATATATTATTAATAAAGTCGGCGTAAAATACTGAAGCAACGTTGTAAACGACACATTCCGATCGAGTTAAGAATTTGGTATGTAAGCAGAACGTGCTGCTCGCATTTTTATGTTTTGAACGATTTACAATTCAATGAAAAGGAAATTCTTTCACGTCCGTCAAATATTTAATGAAAATCGATAAGCTCGTCCATTCAAATGTGATTTATTTACCCGACCGGCTCCGGTGTGAACGCTTGCACCGTGTAAACATACGTGACAATATGAATTCGTCGGACTCGTTTCAAGATATAATCGGTAAAAAATCAAATTACATATCTACTGCTGTGGGATACCGGCGGAGTAGAATAGTATCTCTCTCTGTACCAGGTGTCGTAAGAAGCGACTAAGGTACCGTAACAGACAGATGCTGTATATCCACCCAAAAAAGCGCAGCTTAAATATATATGATATGATGATGATGATGATGATGACATACCTACTCCTTAATAATTAATTAATCCTACTCCTTAATAGTTAATTTTGTGTTTCCTGGTTAATAAATGGTCCTGTAAAATTTAGAAATCGCTGTGCGAACCGTGTACGACATGGCTGATGTATATTTTGGAAATCCACATACTTTCGTCTACTATGAGTTAGTTTATTTTCAGGTTTACATAGTTTATGCTGTTTGAGAATAAGTTCTTGGTAGTACAATTGTCTCACTGTTAAAACTTTGCTATGTATATAGAGTTTTGAGGTAGGGTATTTAAAGGGTAGAATGTACATAACTTTGAGCACTGATCTCTGTGCCCTTTCTAGCGGTAACATATTCGTTTTAATAGCACCCTCCCAAATAGTAATACAGTACGATAAGAGAGACTGACATAGAGTTACGTATAATATTTTCAATTTTTTTTCTGATGCAATATGTCTTATATTTCTAAAATCTGCAGTTAATTTCCGAATTCTTTGCGTTAAAATACTTATGTGAGGGTTAAAAGTTAATAAGGAATCTAATGTTATGCCAAGATATTTATATGTTGGAACATTTTCTAATTTTGGACAATCACAAGTACTGTTTTTAAATTTACAATTTATCCGTGGTTTTGTTTTATCTGCATTTAAAGTTAGTAGGCTTCCATTCAATTGTTTTTGTATGTCAGTAAAGCCAATTTGGGCATTTGCAGTGACATCTTTCCAATCACTACCACTAAACACTAGAGCAGTATCATCTGCAAATGCAATTATTCTACCATTTTTCAGGGTAGTATGTATTATGTCGTTAATGTAGATGATAAATAACGTAGGTCCCAATACACTCCCTTGAGGCACTCCATATTTTACTTCAGATGGTTCACTAATAAAGCCATTTATTTTAACTGTTCGTTGTCTCAGATAACTTTTGAAAAGATTGAGTTGTTCACCCCTTACGCCGATAGACTCAAGTCTCCGAAGCAGAAGAGGAATGGATACGGTATCGAAAGCTTTTGCAAGGTCAAGGAATATCCCAATACATTTTTTTCCATAATTCAGTTCACTGACCAAGAAATTAGTAAGCTCCGATACCGCATCACTAGTCGATCTTCCTCCCCGAAAACCAAACTGATTTGGTGAAAGAAGATTTTTGTCCTCTAGATATTTAATAAGCCTTTTATTATTTAATATAGATATTGGTCGGTAATTTTGAAGAGTTTTAAGGTCACCTGTTTTGTGTATTGGTATAATTCTTGAAAGTTTAAGTGACGTTGGTATAGTAGAGGATGCAAAGCATATATTGGTTATATGCGTGTCACGAGGTGTCGCGAGTGTCACGTGTCACGAGTGGGACCAATATCAATGAGTTATCTTTTACTATTTTGTTAGAAATGTTATCCCAACCAGGAGCACAATTAGATTTGAGACTGTTTATAATTCCTTCAACCTCTTTGTAATCAGTGTTCAGTAATACAAAAGAACTTATATATGCAAAAAGTTAAATAAATAAATAAAAACAGTGCAATTTGCGCGTTTAGATGTAAGGTTTAAAAAAACTTACAATAAAAACACTAAGTCAAGATAAGCGACGCTTAAGTTCAGTCAGATAGTCATTACTAGGTTCTAACTTTGGCTCACAGTGTTTATCTTCAAAAAGTCTATGTCTATCTGTATTAAGAGTAATATTGGAACTCACCATCAACTTTGGTGTGGTGTGGCGATGAAGGGGCCGATTCTACGTCTGAGTGGAGGCTGTAGGAGTGCTCTGTCTTGATGGGGGCAGCGCCTAGGGCCGCATCTGTCATCAACCGATCGTGGAGCACCACGCCCGATTTGGAGTCGCGGATCAGCCAATCGCTCATGCCGGAGTCCTCGTCCAGTACTTCTTGCATATCCTGGTGGACAATAACGCGGGTCTTAGAACTGAAGAGTGCGAGCATAAGATACAAATACAATAAAAAAAATATTGGTATTTCTGTTTATAATGAATAAGCTCAAATACTATACTCAACCAATTTCGGAAATTCTTTCACTACTTTTGATAAAAAGGTACGTTGTTCTGGAGTAAAATAGGCTATATTATATTTCCAAAAAAATTATATCTCTACCCTGGAACCGAAACCTATAAGCGGGATTTGTATTTTTGTACGTTTGTAATGAATAAACTACTAAAGCAACCTTAAAAATTTCTTCGCCGATAGAGGGTTACATTATCCTTACGGTATAGGGACCGGCGCGTGTCAGACTGTAAGAGAGTTTCATCATCATCATATCCGACATAGAAAGTCCACTGCTGGACATAGGACTTCCCAAAAAAGGAGGAATTATGGGCAAAAGCCCATAATTGCCGCGCTGGGCAAGCGTGTTGGCAATCGCAGCTTTCGCGACGGGGATGACGCTGCCTATCCCCGCCATGTGCCGTGTGGATATGTGGATATCGCCATCTGTCGGTTCTGGTACTTAAGTCGCCTCTTACGACACCTGATACAGGGGTAGGTACTATTCTACTCCAGTACCTCACTGCTGAGTTAAGACAGTTCAACAGTTTTAAATTTTGGAGAGTTTCGTCGATAAGTATGTATATCTATACAGCTAGATAGAAGAACTTTATATATCACTATTTTTCTAAATAGACGATGTTACGTAGATTCATTTCCTTATATTTTGTTAATTTATATTATTAAACAAATAGATCTTATATGACTATGGCTTTTATTGTTTACATTCACATTTACAAAACCACAACATGCGGGGGAATACCTTAATTGCATTTTCATTGCGAATGTGATACTTTGACGTGACATTACTAAGAATTTATTAGTTTGGATATTTGACAACAACGTATAGTTTCCTACCGTCTGAAAAATAACCTGACTGGGAAATCCCCGTATATATCTAGAATTTTGCAGATGCAACCTTTTAGATGTATATAATGAAAAGGGTAAACAGAGTTACCTGTTTTTTAAAAAGTGTTTATTTAAAAGGTGTTGAGTGTGATAACTCTTTTAATAGGTAGTTGGTTTGGCCAACATCTATCAGAACTAATATTATTTCAAACAATCGAAGAGTCGTTTCAATATAGTATGAATAGAAACAAAACTCCTTTGTTAAAAATCGAGCTCCAATGATACTATGTACTTAGGAGAATACGCTACTGATATAAGTGATACAATACAGCAATGTCCGGTCTTGGTGAAAATCAATTTTCATAATGGCTTCTACGCTGTTATTGTTTTACAAAGTGACCTCATCAACGACCTCCCGTGAAGGCGACAATCATTTTGTTTACTACAGATAGCTTACCTATCGCAATATTGTATGTAGCTACATTTTTTCACTTAGCTACTTCCACGGTCAACGAACCGACTTGTTACGCCACTAAGCATGCAGATAAAAAAAATATTAAGCCATATCATTATTAGTAGAGGCTTGCTTAACACTGTTAACAATGAAGTTATTAAAATAACTTACCGTTCGTTTATTTTTATGTCAACTGTACTAAGTTGCGGATACAGAAGCACCCTCTTCTGACATTTTATTAATAATCATAAATGTACAATAATTTACAAATAAATGTATTTTTAACTGCTATTTATATTCTGCCGTGTTCTATTTTATAGTCAAATAAGTGCTTATTGAAGTACCTAGTTAAGAAGCCACTGAACCAGTATTATCACTTCCAAAAATAAGTTATATGACACCCATGACGCCATAGACGCGAAAGAGTAGAATAAATTAGATAAAACAGAATTTGCGAGGTCAATATCACTGGCCACTAATTCTCATCTTTGCCTATGTGAGACCACGCCCGAACCATAGATATCTAAAGCATATGGACAAAAATAAGTTTTATTTAAGCGAAGTCAGTGTGTGCTTTAAAAGCGAAACTGTTTAAAAAGTTCTTATAAAAATAATGTTTTATAACAAACATAAGCATTACAACTGATTTGAGATTATGTTTACATTTTTTTATGAATTCGTCAAAAGTGTAATGATAATTGCAACA
This sequence comes from Heortia vitessoides, assembly GCA_020976665.1. NCBI lineage: Eukaryota > Metazoa > Arthropoda > Insecta > Lepidoptera > Crambidae > Heortia > Heortia vitessoides. The sequence continues at coordinate 6,263,792 of JACJUM010003237.1, read as the reverse complement.
TGACCTAAATTATTGTCACAAACAAGATCAGCATGTTTATTAAAATTATAAAAAAGGATGTAGTACTCTTCTTCTTCGTTTTACCCTTTGCTTCTATTTGTGCAGATAATAATACCTTGGTCATAATTCGCCCGCAAATTCCAGCCAATAGCATAGTGCGTCCCTCACCTTGGCCGTGAGTTGCGCAGACACAAATAGGCGCTCATAAAATAGTCCCTATGTGTGCGAGGGGCGAGTGAACGAACGGCCGTGGATCCGAACACGGTCGCCGACCCCGCCTTCCGACTGCCTCATCAGATCAGCTTCCGAACTGGTGTTTTGTTTTGTTCCAAACAAATGTTTTATACATAAGTCAGTAGTCTGTTCTTGATTTACATAACATAAATAGACACCGAGAGTAATTACTTATAACCACAGAAATAATATAAAAAAAATATTTAATAAAATCTCTCGAACCTAAACATAAGATCATTCGAACATAAAAATGAGCACAAGCGAGCTTATTTGATGAACTATACCAGTGTAAATAAGGGTTGTGGAATTAACTTTTAAGTATTTTAATATTATTATGTCGATGAAGTCCTTTTTAACGAATCAAGATTAAATAACAAACGTATAATATGTACCAGTGGAAATTCAATGCAAAAAAATATACCTCCCGCGTAAATCTGACAGCTCCACTACTATGGCGCCAAAACATAAGGCTATTGAACCTACGCCATTGTAGATGCTGCGGCCGCTGTGGAAATACCAATTACTACCTCGGACGTGATGGCGGTTTTAATTCTGTCCAAAGAGAACATTGTCCGACCAAATTGGACGCGCTCATCTATCTTCATATCACGTTATGTAATTTTCATGTGTGAAATGGTCACAATCTCATTTTAATGACAGCCGTTCATCAGTATTAATGATACTTATTTATAATGTCATTGATCTAATAAACGTTATATCAGTAAAGGAATAAACTCGCTAAATTATGCAATTAATATTCGGGAATCAAATTTTATTACTATCTTAGAGACAACTCGTATTACCGGTCCATTCAAAAAATGAATTAATTAGATAAACATTCTAGGTAAGTTAAAAAGGTATCAAGCAATTTACTTAGTTGTTCTTAAACCACACGTGTAATCTATTGAAATTCTTTATTTGAATATTAAATTTGCTTATGACGGATCAATTTCAAATCAGTATTAATCATAATCATAAAAATAGCTAAACTAGATGCATTCATAACTACAATTACACTCTGATGATACAAGGCGCTAATTAAATTTCCAGCAGTGAGTCCGCTCTTTATGGGCGATTATGATCGTTTGTTTTCTTAGTTAGAAGCTGGAGTGTTCATGGGCTAGCCTAATTACATATGTCTGGACTGACGTAATGGAAGCAGATGTTCAGATGCAAATGGGGCTCGGATTTTAGATGCGTATGTTAGCAATACTCCATGAATAGATGTGTGATAATGTAATTGCGGTCAATTTCACCGAAAAATCACAGCTGTTTTTTTTCTAACTATGTTGTTGTCTAACTATAGTGTTATCTATACATGTACAAGTATCTAACTTGCACGATTTATAATTATTTTTTGAGCTATAAAAATGTGTTTTCATGATAACATCACGAAAACCTTACCTTAAGTTTTTTTACAGACATCTTTTTCACAATTTTATAACAATTGCGTTCTTAATGTCTATGAACTCTCAGGTTTACTCGAATGTATGCATGGTATGTCTAAATCGATCGGACTTTATGATATTGGTTTGGTTTTCATTTTGGTAATTTTGTAATGTTCTTAGAGGTAGACCTCTTACCCTTAAGGTAGACCTTATACAAATGTCGTCTGCATTGGTAACTCACACTCACCTAATTTTACGGACAAATAAGCTGTGTGTACAAATTGCTGTGTCCCGGTTTGAAGGGAGGGTAATTACCCAGTAAATGTGACATAGTATCTTCAGTATTTACAAGTCAGTCGATTACAAGGATATCTTTGCAAGCACCTTTAGGCTGCTGTTAGGTTTGCCATCGGGTGGACCAATGCTTGTTTGCTGACTTCATAATATAAAAAAAGTGTTACAGGTACCTAACATGTCAAAAATTCTTAAGAAAATATACTTTTTTAATTTCGTAATTTGTATAGTATCGGCAATTTGCGTATTTTGTATTAATAAAAAAATTCATATATTTTTAATCTGTTTCAATTATTAATATCATTTAGAAAGTTATCCCCAGAATGATCCAGACCAAAAATTACTAATAGAAATTTTGATGTAAATTTACAAAAACAAAATAAAACACACTATTACTTTTAACTAGCTGCTTTATAAATGCATTTTCCATCTTCGTAACGCCTTTGAACCATCAATCAATGGCAGTAGATAGAAAACACTAAAAATCCATTTCTCCTATTACGCAAACAAGAAAAAGCGTGAAAGAATTATTTTATCAATCAAACGCTGCATAAACTTTTGCAAGCAAAACCTCACTTTCGCTGGAGCGACTGTCACTATTTAGAAATTCAGTTTCAGTAGAGTTAGAAACTAATAGTTAATTCAATTCAATTTATGTAAGAAACACGATACAATTTCAGTAAAATATCGCTACAAAACACACAACTGAAAATGTATCTGAATTCGTTTGAAATTAGGACTAAACAAAAAAGGAATATATGCATGTCGTCACGACACGATAGAAGACATTTAGATTGTTCAAGTGTATATTTGAACGTGACGTAACTCCAATACCGCTAATGGACGCATACACACGACCATACAAATACTTTTGTTTCGCTTATGACATTCCTAATATCAGTTTATTTATTTAACTTATTGTAAAGAATAAAACCTTTTTAAAAAAAAACCATCCCCTCTATTACCTTGCCTCTTAGCCTAGGCTCATTATCATATCAGCCATTGAAAGTCCTGCTGGACATAGCCCTCCCCAAGTAAGGGGGAATTTCGCCCGTAATTGCCGAGCTAGGTAAGCGTGTTGGCAATCACTGAGCGAAGCTTTCGCGACGGGAATCTGCTGCTATTCCCGCCCTGTGCATTTGAGCTACACTATTTCGAATGGACATACCGCCATGTGTCGGTAGTAGTACCTCGTCGTAGGGGGAGGTACTTTTCTACTCTGCCGGCACCTCACGGCTTAAACAAGACTTAAACACCCAAAATGTAATATTTAACAAAAAATTAATAATATTTATCGTAATAAAACACAATATACTCATTAACGTACAAAGAATAAGGGCATTATATTATACCTACGAGAATAAAAGAAGAAGAAAATGATCAAAGTGACCATATAGACTGGCTGAATTGCCCATGTTACGTGATTATCTATGTTCTTAGAGTTGCAAGTACCAAGATCTTGCTTTAGGTGATCGGCTGAGACACACGTTGGAAGTATCATAGAACTGAACAAACCAGTGCCGATTGTGGCGAAGGATAAGGAAGCAGCGTATCAACCATCCAGACACTTAAGGCGCGGTTCTATGATTTGGGAATTTAACTAGTTTAGTCTAGATCAAGCCGCCACCTAGTCTCCAATTTGAATAACGCAGTAGCCATGACATTTTGATCCGACAAGTTTTTAATTGTGACCAATATAGTAACTTAGTGTTATGCTAATATTTCTGGTCAGGGTTGGCGGTCTGTGGTATAAAAATATTTCTACATATACCTATTACGCTAGGATCCTGCACCATGAAATGAAAAATAGGGATTTTAATCTTATGGATACATAATAATACATGGATCTATAAATTATAAATACGAAAGTATAACTAATTATAACGTCTGTTTGTTATCCTTTCACGGGTTAGCCAGTGAACTTTCATGACGGGATTATTATAGGCTACTATTGATTATGGAAAACAGAGCGCCCGAAGAACGCGGAATAATAAAAAAAATAATACGCAGTAGTAGATGGAAAGCAGAACCATAAGACGAAATGTTGCATTAAGCAGGAAATGACGTTATTTAAAAAAATTATAAGTGTCGTTAATTTTTAATTCTCAAAATTATCGGAGAACAGCCCTGTTTATTGATCAGTACCGATCGGTGAAACCGAAATGTTGTGATAACGGGTTCTATTTATAAATGTTTTTAGTTTTGATAGCTTACATATACTTTTCATTTTTATGCATATACCACTAAATATCAATGTGACCTTTGCAGTTGAATATTCAACAAGCAGTTTCGTGTTCGCATCGTAACATAAATGAATGGGCAATAACTGATATTCGAATGAATGGCTGACATATCGGTGCATCATCATCATCATCATATCAACCATATTAGAAGTCCACTGCAGGATATAAGCATCTCTAAGATAGGGGAACTGCCCATGCCCGTCCAGTGCATTTGAGATACGCTGTTTCGGATGGTACGGTTCTGGTACCTCAATCACCTCTTACGACACCTGGTACAGGGGGAGGTACGTCCTATTCTACTCTGCCGGTACCTCATGGCATATCGATGCATAGCACTAATTAATCGGACTAAATGCAAGTTCTTTTCTGAGCTCGCGTCATGAACCTGCTGTACATTTAGTTCCCAGACCAGTCTGGTGCCGCGTTTTAAAGTAAGCCACTCAATGACCTATTTGTTAAAATGGTAATGATAACCCTATAATATCTTCAGGGTCATCGATCTTTTGAGCAATTGTTCTCCGTAAATGTATATATTAAAACAAAAGAGATTAAATTGACACAATTTTTCCTATACTAAATCATGATTTTTACGTGATAGCTAACGATAAATTATTTTTTGAGCTCAAAATGTTTGTTACAATTTTCAAAACAAATCATATTAGGTTACTGATGACTTTTGTCCAATCGGGCAAAAATATTAAAGTATATTATTACAGATTTTGAGTACATCACATTAATTTATTATAACTAGCCGCCCCCGATCAGATTTTATACGTGTACACAGTAAAATTGCATCCTGATGATTGTGTCTATAAACTAAAAATATGCTATATAATATTGCTATTATAAATTAAGAAGTAAACTACCCTTTCTCATGGATCAAACTGCACACAGTAAGCACATTCGAAGTAAATTGGTTTAGTAGTTTAGCTCATCCCGACCAATGTGATACGATTTTTCTGTATATAAAGATATTATCTCTATCTTACCTTGTAAATTATTGGAATAACTTGTCCGACCAATCGTAGAAGTCGCAGGATATCTCCCTCTAAACTTTTAGAGAGACGAGCAATTAAATTAGCAATTTACTAGACTAAATTGCTTTCTTGATTAATATTTTTCACCTTCTCACAATTAAGATTTGAATAAAAGACTTTGAACCGCAATCAATTTAGGAGCTGCACTATATTTATTGTTCTGATTAAATTATAATTTGTTGCTATTATTTCGCGCGCTAAATAAATGATTTTTCGTTTTAAACCAATTCGGCCGCGCGTATTTACTATCTAGGGCAGCATTGAGTTGGACATTGCTATTAGTACCGTATTGTTTAAAATTGCCGGTGCACCTTGGAAACACGGCATTTTTTGTCAAATACCACTACTCACATTTTCTATCATATATTAAATTAATCTCGCAAATAAATAAATAAATAAAATAAATAATTATATATTTATAAAAACATAAATGATTTTATCGTCGAATGCAAATAAATGTCAGGTTCTATAAAAGTAAAGTGAAACTTAATATCAGACATAATATTTGATAAGGAATGAGATGAATGAATTCACAAATACTCAACATTTCTTTTTTGACTGCAAATTTATGCCGACACACATGAAAGATATGAGTGTATCTTTGCATCTATTATCAAAAAAGGAACAAAAGAATGCAGATTCAAGAAATTGAATAACTAGTAGTGATTTGGTTAAGCAAAACCAATGATTATTGTTTTTGTTCTTCGAACTAGGTTAAAGTGAGAGAGATCTCAAGTGGCCTTTATACATATTTTATTTAGTAGAGTTTATGGTCATATCAGAAAATAAAACGATTTTTTTTATATGTCTAGTACTTAAATTAATAATTACGTATTAATAACGAGTACATTTTAAATGGAAAAGGCAAATTGTAATTCCACCTTCATTTTACTATAAAATAAAAAAAAATAAAGTAAGTCAATTCCCTCCGTCAATGTAATTATAAGACTGTGGTATCTGTTTACATCATAATTCAACTTTTTACTATATTCACGTAAAGGCCACTTGTGAATTATTTTTTGTAGATAGATATATAGTAGGTAGATAGTGTTTTTGGATGGATTCCGTTGCACAATAACATGGATGTTGCAAGGAACATGGACAGCCATTGAAACAGTTATTCCGGTAGGTATTGTTATTGATTAGTACATCACGTAGGTATGTCGCGGCAGACAATACCGATCCGTCGCAGTTAGGTACCCACCTTTGCATAGTGATGCAACGACCGGCCCGACTTGTCGATAAGGTTTATGCATTGCATCACTGCCGATTATACTCCAACCAGCACGCCACGCCGCACCGGTCTGAGCGTGAACGAGCCGAATTAATTGTCCCAATTCAAATGTATTATATATTAATCCACTTGCAATTTAGAACAGTGTGTAGTAACAACAACGCTTTAAAACAAATGAATTCATTTATAGCACTCACAGCATGGTACCAGGGGTTTTTTCAATTAACAGATATATTTTAAGTTAGTATTAGTTAGAGAAATTTGTGTTTATACTGTTTTTCTTTTACCTTTCTTATCAGCCTGAATATTAAATGGATTACCTTAATTTTCACTTAAAACCTCATTTACTTTCACTAAAATGTCTCCTACGGCTTGAAACAACATGTCGTGACGCTACGCTCTGCGTTTGCCACTACGCTTGGCCATTATGGGCAAAATACTAACTTTTTTAGGAATAATAAGTACACACCAAACATAAAAATACATGAAAAAAAAAACAGTAATTATAATGTACAATGGGCGGCCTCATCGCAAATAGCGGTTTCTACCAGGCAACCTTTGGGTTTAAAGAGTGAATGAAACAAAGAGGTAGTTTAGTTTTTAGTTTAGTTTTTAGTTCACAGAGAGTGACATGTCGATGTGAAAATCCAAATATGCTTCAATTAATTCGTAGTGTACAAAGTTCCCTGGAGTGTTACAAAGCGTACGGATCACCGTTACTCGGGCGCCTTATCAAAACAATTTATCATCATCTCATTCACGGCGGGCCGTGTGAGAGCTAGAAACTGCTAGGGATGTGACTGTAGGCTTTACGGTTCTTCGGTTATCTTGTATTATCGAAAAAAAATTTCGAGGTTAGTTTGATTTCTACAGAAATTTTACATATTTTATGTCAACTTTACCCAGATTTGAATTAGCAGTGAGTTTATGTATGCAGACAAATATCAAAACCAATTGCCTACTTTCTATAATATTCTGGCTTTGAAAGAATGTTACTTTATATGTATATTTAATATAAGGTAAAAGAGGGGTCGCCACCAGCTTCGTATATATCTGTAGAAATTTTCAATTTGACATCGTTGATGACATCTTAACTTAGTATCTTTGTAATTTTAACCGGTCGGTTATTTTGATGTACCAGTAGGTCGTATGCCGGAATAACCAACCGGTACCGGTATGATTGTGAGCTTGTGAGCTTCATTAAAATCCATCCACTAGTGTTGGGAAAGAGTAACAAATATTTAAAATAGATATATTAGCGTTTATAGTTTTATTTTATTGTATTAGTAGTTGCCGTGTGGTAGCGGCAGAGTAGGATAGTACCTTACCTGTACCAGGTGTCGTAAGACGCGATTGAAGTACTAGAACCCACAGACGGTCGTGTGCGTCTCCAAAGCAGTGTAGTTCAAAGGTGCCAGAGCAGGGATGCGAAGCGAATGCGAAGGGATGTGACTATCCCCATCGCAAAGCTACTCTCAATAATTGCCCAGCGCGGCTAAAAAAACCCTATATTTTCTTGGAAAGGCCTGTGTCTAGTAGAGGGCGTCTTACGGCTGATATGATGAAGATGATGGTACGGTGGGCAACAGATCAACCGATCCGACTCTGTCAAACCTTTACAGTCACTTTTGAACTAAATCGCTCACAGATATAGAATAATATCTATTGCAAAGTTTTGACAGATTTGGGTAGGTTAATCTGTTGCTGTGTGTACGAGTCAAATAAAAAAAGCACTGACATTTAAAGTATACGCAAAAAAATTGCAGTCCACTCATTTTAGTATCTCAATATGAAATTGAGTATTATCTAAGATAGATGTTAAAATAGTTTCTGCATTTCGACGAATGCGCTGCTCTCGAAACGCAAATTTGAAATGCAAAATAATAATATAAAATTGTCGACGTTAAGTAGTTATTTGCGATCATCTCTCTGGACCCGGCGGTTATATGCCATAAACGGTGTCGAAAGTTCTTGGTAACATTAACATATTTTATTAACACGACCAATTCCATTACCGTTACGTTCAACACTACAACGCATTTCCCAAATATATACACAAATTGTTAAATAAATACACTAAACACATTTTGAAATCCTCCTTGTCCATTTGTCTCCTATCTCCATCAATTTTTTTTGTGTTCCGCTACATTAATTTTACATTATGATTTATGTTTACAAAATGTATTGTTGTTTTAAGAAGTTTTATGCACAAAACATACTGTATTACAGTATCACGCGGGTGTCCCGCTTGACACCTGAAACAGTTGATTTTTTTCTAGTAAATATCATCTTAAATACATGAATGTACCTTAAAGTTTGAAATACGTATTCGGCTCCGCCTTAGTTTTATCTATTTTGTCTAGAGGTACTCAAGTATATTTCGGCAACAAGTTTTAAGTTAGGTTTCGTTTTAGTTATAAATCACATTTAAAATTTTATTAAATAACGAACTTTGCAAAACAAATTAACGACTAAAGCGAACCGTTACCTTCAAGACCGCATAAACTTAATTGAATCCTATTTCTAGGAATACAACGTGCAGACGTAGCCACGTGGATTCCCTTTCCTTCAATGAATACAAGTGAAAATTATCGATAGCGCACACTATTGCTTTACAACTTTATCGAGATGTCAATCGATAACGGTAATCATCAAACGTATCGATTCAAAAATATTATTATTATGGGTGTAAACTAAGAAATTATTGATCATAACTTTCATTGTCCTTCCCTAATTAAAACTCTATTCTACACGTAATAGTAACCCCTATGATAGTCATTTGCATTTTTAAGTACAAGAGCATGTCCGATACACGAGCAACAACTAGGTTAGGTTATTCTCATTTAAATCCTTAAATACACTCAATTCCTAGACTTCAATTGTTGCCGCTTGTAATGATCCAAACATCAATCCTTATTTATACAAGGTTAGTTGACCATAATCTAGTCAATAACATCAATGGGTAAAAACAACAATGTTCTAAATATAGACTCGCGCTACTGTACTGCACCCTTTAAACATATTTTACAGTTGCTTAAAGAACCTTATGAGTACAAGTTAGAGTCTCAAATAAACCGCTAGCCAAGAATGTCCATTATCAGTTCAAGTGAACGTCTCATGAAATATCAACGGCGCAAGGAATGGGAGCATTTTTTGTAAGATCTACTTTCACCAGCCAATAGTGGATTCGCATCCGGTTGGTGCCGTTCTCGTATCGGACATTATTCCATCCAATGCCACTGCATATCGACTTGCTCTCGATACGACCTTTATCGATAAATGAACATTCATGACTCGATTTGATTCGAAACTTATGAAAATATTTGTTCACGTTGGCATAAATAAAGAATGACGTTAATGTAACAAGTATAAACTGAGTATCCGCTATTAATTTGTGAGGTAAATTAAGTGTAATGTTATGTTCAAAGTCAAAGTCAATTATTGGAGAGTACTTGTTATTACATTAAAAGTGAGAGCGGGCCTAGTGTCGTCCCTTGGGGGAGGCCAGCATCCGCGTTTAGCTAGCGATAGATTAATGCTGGTTTATTACGGCATTGTCATTGTGTCGTGTTTGGAAATATCCTTGTTGTATTTAATAACAAGTACAGAAAAAAAGAGAAGAATACAGAGACGTCAAAATAAATTTAGATTACACACATAACTATCATTCTCTATTTAAGTCACTTAACAATGCGCAATGCATTCTGACTACATGCGAATTCATATTTAGTAGACCGATTTAGTGTGAACTGGAGTAGGCTAATAGCCTTTTTATTGATGAAGTGATTGACAGACCTGTCTGCATAGTTGCGTAAGAATATACTCTAGGTCTAGACTCGCAGAATCCTGGGATTCTACCTTCTAGTTTCTCATGATCTCAATATATGTCGTAACGATGAGCCGCATAATTTATTTTGTTAACAAAGACCACAAGTCAATGATAACAAAAACCAAACCCGCGATACAACTCCAAAGCAGACGCAATAAAATAGTATTGAAATATTAATAATTTCTTTACTGTCTGTATTCATAATAATTATTTACGAATAGCAATCAATTCGAAAAAGCCGATATAACTTCATAATTAAAAGACATGTTTTGTCAACGATTCTTCTAAATCAAATAATAATTCTGTTACTAAATGTAGAAACGTATGTAGATGTACAGTAATAAGCATACAGATGTCAAATGCAATAAACATTAACTGATATGTATGCATAAACGGTTACACTGTAACATCACAGTTAATTTCTCAATACACTTATCAACCGCATCTGGATTCATTAAATTAGACACAATTTGACTTTAATAAGAAGTTAAATAACACATTTAGTTCTAATGAACTAAATGTGTTATTGAAATGAATTGAATGAAGATGAAATGTTTGATGTAACTAAAGGATTTATATAATATAGTAAAACGAATTTATATAGATGAAACTACAATCATAAATATTTTTTTCCTATCAGTGAAAGCGATGTATAAGTATTATAGGAAAGTTATGAATACAGTCATGTAACTACTAATACAGTCAAACAACTGTTTGGATAGACAACACTTCTAATACTCAGGCTCAGGCATAAAATAAAATGTAAAAGATGAACTGAGCATAAATTCTAGTTTGTATTATGTCAGATGCGTTAGCAACCCACGATCCACTTCATTTGCCATGTGTTATTACACGGTTGTAAACGCAGCTTGCCATTTGCGAAAATAGGTCGCAACTCTAATGGAACTGCATGAGAAGTTTCCCAGCACAATAACCGCAATGTTGCCAGATCACAGCCAATTTACTGTCAAATAAGTGACTTAATAAAAAATATTTCATTGTTCACACTCTTCCTGTCTTTACCATGATGTGTATGCAGATTAATATCGAGATGTTAGGTGCTGAAGATTCCCATTCCCATGAATAAGTCGTGCGTGCATGGATAGTTTACAATTAAGCGGTTGTTTATAATTATTACTAACAGTATAAGTCTCGAATTAATGCCGTATGTATTGAATTTCAAATGTTATTTAAAGTTAGGTGTTGCCATTTAAGTATTTGCATTATGTTCGCATAGGAATGTGATTATATGTTTTTATTAGGCGCCGAGTTATCAGAAGTTGTAAACAGTAATTACATGGCGCTTTTAAGTCTTGTTTATGAGAGATAAACTATTCAAATGCATTTATTGTTCAAACATTATCAGAACCAAATGGTAGCATATCTTTATTGCATACACAAAGTTACTGAAGTTGAATAGTGATTTGATCAGAAAGGACACGACCCACTTTCTCTAAAAAGAACTTGAGCCGAGAGATATATACAATGTATATAAGTAAGCAAAGCCTAGCCGACTGATGTCTAGACAATAGATCGGAGATAATTGCTTTAACTGCCACACAAATTTCATTACCGACAGTCTGTTGCTATCGACGATCCATACACGATCACAATCCATCGCTCGTGCGTATCGAGGGAGAGTTTATTGCTTGTTAAGTAAGCAGGGATGAATGATGTTGTACAGAATTTGACATAATTTCTGGTCGCTACGTCGGCACCATGGCGCCAGAGAGTTGTTTTCGCGGAACAGGGTGCTAAATAAATGGACCAAAAATTTCACTCCCACTTCTTTAATTTTCATGTATTACGAAAATATACTAAATAAAAAATAGTAATTCTCTTTTAAGATGTCACATTTGCGATGTATGCAACTGAGCAAAAATATAATTTACTACTGATTCTGATCAAACTGATGACATATCCTGAAAGAGACGATCGGGAGGTCTATGACCAGCCAGTGGATAGCCTGTTGCTGCTGATGATGAGGATGACAACAAACATATCCTACTTATATTGTAAGAACGTTTCTATGGATGCTCGTTTCTCTTTCGCGCCTAAACTATAAAATATATTTCTTTTTTCTAATATTTACAATGTGAATTTCTAAAAGCTTCACAGCCGAAGATACGGGTATTTAACAAACAAAACCACCTCGCAACAACCTATTAAGGGTGTCAACAAAAACACATGTTGCGCGAACCTTACCTTCACTCCCCGATAATGTTACCCCCAAGGATGTGACATTTGACATGCAATACTTGCTCGACATCCCGCGGGTTGCGTGGGTGATCTGACGTCATTTTGCCGTAAACTGCGTCTAGACAGAGTACGTCATGGGCTGTGTGATTACACACTCAACTCAATGGTTCTGATCACGAGTAGGAAGAGGTCAGGGGTGTAGACTGCCCACGCGGGGGTGAACTACAATTGCAGTGTTAGGATGAATTAATTTCGAATTAATAGTATAAACATATAATAAACCGCTTATCTTCTCGTTGCCCCTTTCTTGGCGGCCCATGTCCAACAGTGGACTCCATTTAAAAAGCTGACATAATGATTTTCTAACCAGTAGAGGAAACTTGGAACAAACGGGCGGTCCGTTTGTTAGTTTGTTTGTTTGTTCATGTAAATTTGTTTTTGCGAAAATATCGAAGCACGTTTTAGAACGGTGATGGTTTAGCCGGTATAGGACACATATACAAGAGATCTTAAGGACACGACATATAATAAAGACCACGCGGAAAAAACGGCGGACGGAAAACAAGTATTTATAAAATTTGCTCTTTCATCATCAGCATCATACTAGCCCTTTAAGTCCACTGCTGAACATAAGCCTCTATAAGAAAGGAGGTTTTTGCCCATAATTGCCGCGCTGGGCATGCCTGTTGGCAATCGCAGAACGCATCTATCGCGACGAGGATGCTGTTGCCCATTCCCGCATTGTGCATTTGAGCTGCAGTTTCGGAGAGCTATTACGACACTCGGTGCAGTGGAAGGTACTATTCTATTCTGCCGATACCTTATAGCAAAATTTGCTCTTTATCTAAGGTTATTTATATTGTCATTTAGAATATCCTAGCCAAATGATATACAAATAAAAAAAATCATGATTATATCGTTGTAGTCATTAAACAATCGTTTGTCCAAAGACAACACCGGAACACTTATTGCTCTATCAGCATTGTCACCATTTCACAATTTTTCAACTGCATAATTTGCTTAATTATGAAAAACGCAACTACAAGCATTGAAAATGTCATTTGTAACATCATGTTATTATGAACTAAATGAGTGTCAACGACCTTCTCTGAATAAAGGTTCAACGACACACAATTTTTGAAGTACGAATTATAGGTACAAAAGTCCCAATAAGGCGATTGACATGATGTTATATTACCTAACAAAAAAAAACCTACAATTTTGAATTCTATAACTCGTATTTAGACTAAAATCGAACGAGAAATTTTGTGAGATTTTTATAATCTGATCTGTTGCCTCTGCACGAAGGGAAGCGCTAGAGAATAAAGTTAACATTTATCCTTAAAATCACTAGCCTATGTATTTATTTAGATATCGTTCAAAGTTGATTTGTACATTATATAAAACTACATTTATTAACGTTCTGATAACGTTCACAATCACACTCCCACGTGTGTCAATTAGCTAGAGTCCCATTTTTATACTATTACTGCGAATATTACTGAAACGCTATTTGATTTATTGTACACAATAGCATAGCTATTACATTTATTATATTTATATATATACACATAGAGAAAAACTAATACACCTAAATCCGCTCAGTGAAACAAACAAACTACTGGATTACTTTAGAAAAACCCATTATATATAAATAAAATACATGTATATTTATATTCCATTGATTTTTTTTTAAATAATCGAACCACACCGTTAAGTCATTGTATGAGAAGTCTAAATGTAGGTTACATAGCAAAGTGACCGATTTAAATAGGTCCGCTCTAATATCGCGTCCCATTGAGAGAAGTTATTTTGCGTCCCGTGCAATTTTCCAGTCCCGTGCTACCAGATGGCGCCCTCGACGGTACCGAGTTTAAACCGCTTTATCGCTAGAGATGGTTTTAACAAATACTTTTAAAATGCCATTTATATTATTTTTATCTGATGAACGAGAATGGGTATTCTATCGATATTGGTTATTTACAACTTTTTTAGTTACAAAATTCGATATCGAATGCAGATATAACAATGATAGTTAAATTAAGTATTTTTGTCGTTTTTACACTTAAAACATAAATTCCTACCTGTACTTTCGATCTTTGAGACTCAGAGAGATGAAAGGTGTTACAAATTCAGCCTTAGACTTATTAGAAAAACAAAACAGATTAGTGGACCATAAAGCTTGATATTTTTTTTGAAAATCGATATAATAGACATGTACTCATCAGCAAATACTAAAATGTAAGTTGCTTGGATAAATGAATCTTATTGTACAGAATAAATAAGCAACATGCAGGATATGCAAGATAAATAAATCAAAACTCAGCATGAAATTCGTCAACTCGACGTGTACAGGCAGGCAGGTCGGGTGACTTTACGAAAGCACAGTAACAAGTTCCCAAGAGCAAGATTATTTTTAAATGTCACTTAGGTGGGTACGCTCGAGCACAGCGTAGCGAATCCATATGACTTCATTTCAATAAAGAATGTTTGCAAAGCAATTTTAATTTACATTATGACTGCTAAGAATTTTTTAGTCTTCCTAAGCATTAACTGAATCCCGCTTTTGAAGTGGGGGGGGGGGACAATTAACAACTCTCTTGTTTACTGTCCAGAACAGATTTTACTTTCAACTAGACCATATGATTACTAACCTCTTGTAGTACCTAATCTACTGTTTATTATAGTTCACGAAAGAATTAAAGCGGACCAAGATGTGACTTCATTATTTCTTTACGCAAACCCCAATTTGTATGCAACAAAAATAAGTTACTACTATGACATAATTACTTTAAGATATGATCAAACAGACCCAATTCATTAAAGGTTTATTCTGGTAAAGTTTTGTTACTTTTACCAATTAGATATATATTTATAATAAAGACAGCATTTTCTGTGCTTAACTCGATTTAACAATCGATGTAAACAAAATATTTTCCACTTAGTTCCTTCAAGTATAGCATTAAAAAGGGGATAAAAAGTTTGTCTTGACTTGTCAGCCGCAGTACATGGCTGGCGAGTCAGTGACGTCATACGGCTCCGTCACGCCCCCACCCCGCCCACGGCTTGCGCCCGTATCAATTTTTCTCAATTTTCCGCACGTCTAGCGCCGCCTGCGCCCACCCGATAGCGGTGCGTAACGTAACGTACAAAATTGGATTCTGCTTCTATTTATAACAATTGGTTATTTGTAACCCGTCCATAATCCACTCATAGTATAGGGTGGCATTTTATTTTACAATGTTATATGGCCTGCGTAAGTTTAATGTACCGAAAGAGAGGGGAAGTCTGTTGGATGATGATGAAGAATGAAGTATTATACCTATATACATTTTTTGTTTCTGATATACTCTTAATGAAAAATTTATAGCGTCATAATCATTATTTTTTATGGTTTGGAAAACCTATGCCTTTCTTTCATTTACCGGCGGACTTTTGACTATACACAGAATTAAAACAATAAATCACAGGAAAAGTAGAGGGCATCAGTTAATATACCTATGAGATACGTAACCATCCCAAAGATTTGAATAACAACGTTTGTACGCAGTGCCCAAATTCCTAATTTACAGCCAAGTAATGAAACAGTTCAAATTGCTTTCTATTTATTTCTATTCCCAACATTCTCTTACGTAAAAGCCGGTGACTAAGTACATACATTTTATTAATGTAGACCGTATATTTTTAATTCGAATCATGTTCCATGTGACAGGCGGCCATTTTAAAATTTTTCAACAAAAAAGGAGGCACTCCAGGTGCACACACTAGTCCTTTTTAAATAATTAAAATTTAAATAAAAAATATTTTTTAAAAAAATTATAGAATTTCCTTATTATGTACATCCATACAAATATTTTAAGTGTCAAATTGTGTCTGTATTTTTCTTACGCTCTCACTGATTAACCGGTGAGTTGATTATTAAATCCCGGAAGAAGACATCCGCATGACGCAATCGAAAGCAGATTCCAGTCCATAAGCTAGTATAGATATATCCCAAAACAACTACAGGTGTTATGTTACTTAAGCTTGAATAAACACAATAACATATCGTATACACTCATAACGTGTCATAGTTCACATGTATGGTATTATATAAGATTCCTATGTTGCTCACCCAATTATTGATGCTATAATCGGCTTTCAATACTAATGACATTACCTCTTCGGAGCCACTGTCCATCGGCCACTAGTAAAGATCTTTTAATGCAAACAACACCAATCTGTCTGCGGGTCTAAGTGATATGGATATAGTGCCATTCGTAATTGTTAGACAGATTTGAAACCTAATTATTTATGAGAATCCAATTACACGAGCTAAGTAGGTTCTGTGTAGTAATCAACTTCGTACACGCCAATGTCAGTAAACAAATATATGTGTACACTTTATATAGACCTGAATAAAAACTGGACACGTTTGTTGGTTGGAAGATAGCCGACGCCACGATCATTCCCATGATAAATTAGTTATGTCAAGTTATTATCGCATTTCTCCAGAGTTACAAATTCATGTGAACAATTTTAATTTTAGTGATCCATACAAAAAATACTTGTTAGACTGTCTTTAGCTTCTTAGGTTCATATAATTATTTATGTTAAATATATGCCGTGAGGTACCGGCAGATTAGTATCTCCCTCTGTACCAGGTGCCGTAAGAGACGACTAAAGTACCAGAACTGACAGATGGCGGTGTATCCATCCGAGACAGTGTATCTCAAATGGATAGGTGCGTTGCGAAAGCTGTGCTCTACGATTGCCAACACACGCTTGCCCAACGCGGCAATTAGGGGTAACATTCCACCTTTCTTGGGGAGGACTATGTCTAGCAGTGGACTTCCAATGGCTGTAATTATGATGATGATGACGATTTGTATGACTATAAGAATATAATTTATATAATTATTGTAATTAGGTACATTAATGGTAGCGTAATTCATTCTATATCAAATATTTAGTTCCACTGTGAGGGTGTCTAAACATTTGTAAACAAAGACCATTCCGTGGGTAGGTGGGTGCCGGCAGACTAATATCATATTTTATCGTAAATTTTGTATGGTAGTTTAAGCCTAGGAACATGATTAAAACACGCACAGTAAGGGGGTCAACGGGATAAAATGTTATAATGTACTCTCAGTCGGGGCAACCAGCAAGTGATACATAATAAATACGAAGAATCAAGTCGAGATAGTGACAAGTTAAATACACGGGGTTTTATATACAAATCACGTGCCCCACCTTAAACTATAATGAGCTGTGTATAATTTCGACATAGTAATTGTATGTTAAACAGATAACGGAACAATAACGATAAGATGACGTCGACAGGAAGGAACTCACTATCAGCGGAAACGTATCTAAGCGCTACTAAAATTATTAAATTATTACAAGACGAATAGTTTTAGAATACTATCCGCTTATCAAAGAAGTTCGATAAATTTATATTCCTCTATTTATAAAAATGTCTCCCTAAATATAATCGTGTTTTATTTAATTTTTTTGTTACTGTGTACAGTTTGACCTAACTCGATATAGGATAGTTATAGATAGATCTCAAATTATAGTAAACAATAAATTTGAAACAACAATTACCAAGAAAGACAGCAAAAATACTGAAGCAAATAATGCCTTGTCCGGAATCCTACTCTCCGCCCAATTTCGATGATACTAACAATTTTTTATTGTCTTTAATTTAAGTTCTACGTATTTATATACAAGATTGGTCACTTCCATTATTATATTCCGTATCTACACTAATCTATACTAATATTAGAGGAAAGATTTGCATTTTTGTATGTAGCGAATAAACTTAAAAAGTACTGGACCGATTTTAATGATTCTTTTTTTATTACAAAGCTACATTATCATTGAGTAACATAAGCTATATTTAGTACTAGATTACTTTAGAAATTCCTATTATATTCATCGCATACGCTGTGAAGAATATTAATGATAGGACAAAATACATCAATATCTACAAAGAACTTCACGAGACCATATGTCTAACTATTGTAGTTACGTCACTATAACTACTTTTTTAAATTTAACAAATTGATAGAAATGCCAATCAAAAACAGACCGTGTTATCCATACCATTTATAATTTTTTATCCAAATAAATAATTTAATATTCAAAACTGTCTTAATACCTGATGATTACTTTTTGAATTATTGAAATCGGACATTCTATTCAAAAGATATCATGCAATAAAAATACATGCCGGCGGCGGCCGCCACGCAGAACATCGAGTAACTAACTCGACGAGAGCAATTGTATTTGGCACTTTCTTAAATTGGATCTCCTGAAAATCAATACGCTTCGTTGCCACCTACAAATACCACAGCCAACGTAGTGTACAGGAAGGCTTTAAGATAAGCATACATTTTTTTTCAAAGTAGGGATTCATGGTCGTTTTAATTACCATGCTTATTACTTAAATATACGTACCTATTTATGTCTACCCGTGCGAAGCCGGGACGGGCCGCTAGTAATATTATAAAAACATAAGTTTATGACTCTATGTTTGAAATTGCTTCACGCAAAGCTATTAAATGGATTTTCATATAATTTTAAAATATAATAGCATTCAGTTCCGATTTCCTCAAAGAGAAGCCTATATGTACGAAAGGTAGAAGGGAGAGCCATTGATATTAAATAATTAATTTTTATATCATATTTTTAAAATATATTGTAATATAAATGCACAATCTGAAACCGTGTTTGTCAACCGGCGCCATTTAAGTAACGGTTCAGGAATTCCTGTCGCAACAGCGCGGCTGTGTGCCAGCATTCGACGTCTTATGTAGCATGCAGGCTTCACGCTCAGCATTCAATCGGCGAAGCATTCCACGTCCGAGATTTGTTATCCTGCTTTAATGCGACAGTTTTATTTGCATTATTGGATGTTTATTTTTAACATTATTATAGTTGTACTTTAATTGTTACGTGTTCCATAAGAAAAAAATCATTACACTGTCATTAAATTAATCATAATACTATTAAGAAGTATCACATTTCAAAATAAACTCAGCGCTTATTGTTTCTTCAAGATTAAACTATTATTATAGACTAAATAGATCTGTTTACAATTCCTTTAATAACACAGGTCAACGACAATATTGTTTGTCGAAACAATAACAATTTTAAACTCATAAGCTTTCCTTTTACGAGACAATCAATACTTTGCGTTTCATAGAAACGATGGCAAGTGTTTGTGATATCACCTATTATATTACTCTACATAATTTATCATAAAGTATAGGGTACACAGATAATGTTGATGAAAGGACATAAGAAAATTCTTGTGTATACACATCCGTAATGAATTATTAAATCTCAGTGGAAGCGAGTAAGAACATGATGGAAATATAATGCAATCGGTAATTGTATGCTACTTAATAGCATATACGAAAACATGTTTATCGTTTTAAAAAATATATATATTTAAAGTCATTAAGTATACAAAATTGTGTAACTTTCGATAAGTTATTAAAGAAACACACCTATTAAGTATACTCAATTGACAGATAACAATTTATCACATATCAATCAGTTTTTTTAAACATCTCTATGCCTTTTTATTATCTGGTGTATTTCACATTTATTGAGAAAAAATGGACAACAATCTATTACTTTTAACGGTTAGTTCGCAAAATTAAACGAGGCATGCTACTACATAGAATTTGGAGAAAGTTCAGCGGAGTAAAAAGTCGCCTTGGGGCTTCTTAATTGAAACATGATCTCATCCAATGCTTCCAGTTTGGCTGCGAAGTCTATTAAATTTAGGTTCAGTATCTAGGGCAACATAATAACATATTGATACTGGCACATTGGTACTATGTAAGTTATGTAGAGTCAATTGGTAGATTACAGTGATAATAATCGATAAACGAACTGGATTGTACCAACCCAGCAAAAATATATTTCCAATAAAATGATATTTCCAAGAATTCCGAGTAAACGCGTTCTCATACATGTAACGCTGCGTTCATGTAACCGGTCCAATCTCGTCCCAGCATATTGGGCCCAGCTGACAAACATGATAACGCTGGTGCAGAATACTGCAACACACGTAATTGCTCAATTATCATTTCGGTATCTGGACTAGATAAAACTTACGCACACCGATAAGACAGCCACTTAAAAATGACCCGTATTCCGATGAAAAGAAGTGTGACAGCAGAGAAAAATTGCACTAGCAAAATGCACGTGCGTAATACGCCACCCACTAGCCCAGATAGTAGATAAAGTGCCCAGGGTTTGCAAATCGATGTCAATAAATGCTCGAGCATTTTTCCACATACAAATTCATCAATGTACAATTAGGACAATATATGCATATTACTCAGATTATAGATATTTCTTGTTCCTTTTATCTCTTGATACAAAATGGAATGTAACGAGCGCTGTATCTTCGTGCGTGTCTACTTTTTTCTTCAAATATATCATAGGCCGTTTTAAAGTTAGCCACTATTATAACATTTCTGCGTGTAACATAATTGCTGTTAAAATTAATATTTTTTATAAATTACTTTCCGATTGCTTAGCGTCGATTTTCTTATACAAGTGAAAGTAGTTTGGGACCTCCAGGTAAGTTTGAGGGCGGCTAGATTCAATGTGGTCGCCATAATAAGTGAAAACAGTGTTTTCAAACGATGCGATAAACCCCTTCGAAGCTGGTGGTTCTACGGACAAATTCAACAAACGTTAGTCACAGACCGCGCGACGCCTACTCGAGATGTAATTAAATTGTTTATCCGTTCGTACAAACTCAACTTACCTAATTATAACGGCACACTAAAAAGGATATCCTCGCTTTTGAAGTCGATGTAAGCATTTTAGCACGCTCGTAAGGAGATAGATAAAACCAGCTATTTTCTATGAATACTTGTAATTTGCTTTTAGGTGACGCACGAATGTCGATAATCCGATTGTGGTAATGAGTATTCGTGTCATGCTAGCAAACTTATTTGGAAGTCCTTAGCCGTATTTTTGACTTTATACCGTTGTGATAGAGACTAGAGTTAATCGGTCGTGTGATAGCTAATTTGGCAGCGAGTGTACGCTGGAGATTGGCATATTTTCACATTCGTGCGCGTACGTGGTTTCGTCCGTAAAAGGCCGTGGGAAAACCGCATTCCCGCACGCTATCCTAATATTTTCCTGGATCGAACGGGACATGAGGACAAGCCTTTAATGTACAATGCATCCTTAATGAACTTGTTACAGTGTGAGACCGTACAAATGTAAATAAACCCGTAGTTAATCTGACAGACGGTGTAGTGTAGTCCTTTTTGGTATTTTCTAAAAATAAAGATTTACGTACGACATATTTGCAGTTACTGATTCATATGTACTCCGCACACTTGTCACAACAATTTGCATGCACGCTCATTAAAAAACAATGTGTGTGATCATCAAATCACTTATAAATTAACACTGTTATTCATGATTAGTTACGGAACGATTATACTCCCTCATTGCGTTTTTTCACATTTATAACACTGCGCAGTCCGAATGACGTTATATGATCTTATTATTGATGTATAAAATGTATGTCGTTATAATTTATCGTATTACATTGGATATTGTATATGTAATTAATAAAGGTAAATAGCTCATATTTTAGCCATACTATTTCATTATCAAGTGGTCGTTTAACATGGCGGCTGCGGTCAAGTCGCCAGAGATCCTTACCCTTATAAAAATGAAAGTAAACAATTTTAATTTAAGGTAAACCACAGAATTCTTGTCTGATGAAAATAACCTGTCAGATGCGAACGTAAGTCGGACTGGCGCAATGGAGGTGCCGGCTGCATTCTGCTGCGGCCAGATAAAATGTATCTTTAAAATACACTTTAATCTTCGCTTTCATTGAAACAAAACTCTATAATAGATTTGTTACCTCATTCGTTTTTCAAAACAATGAGCTAAAAAAACTGGTGTTTAAGTTTTATTTGGAAATATATATGGAAATATAAACCTTTTTACACCTTTACCACAGACTCCTAAAAAGGTCATATGCACTCAATGTCAGTCGATCGTAACAGAGTTATCAAAAACTATAAACATTTTCAGATAAATATAATTTCGATATTGGATTACAATGTACATATTCTTGTAGTGTTATGAACGCAATTTGCCGACGTCAATAAATAATTTTTATTAAAGTAATTTTTGCGACATTCCGTTAATGAAAAACAAACATAAGTACTTGATTACAAACAGCCTATACTTTAAAAAAAAATTACAACCGCTCAACGAAATTGTACCGGAATGTGAAATGTACCGCGAACAAAGCAGTGATAAATGATGTATGACGGAAAATTCAGATGAACTGTAAGGAAATTACAATTTCAAATAAGTGAGCGTCGAATTTTTATGACGTCAGCGTCAGTACTGGTCGCATACGCAACTCGCCTGTTCCTATTCAACACGTATACTTTATCGTTTAGCTATCTCTTTCTCCTATGATTGGACGGGCCGAGGCACGACACAACGGGACGAAGATGTGCCTAGAATGACGCTGACACCGTTCACCCATTAAATGCAATCCACGTAAATACTCAAGGTCCGTCCTTCTCTTTCACAGAGGCACCTAGGGCTGGCTCTCGTACTACTTATTACGGTTTATTTGCAGCGTAAATATGACGTCAATATGTTTCCTCAATGACAGGTAGAGATACGTATAAATCCTTAGGATCGTTTACTTACATATAGTTAGAATATAAAAACATAGAGTACCACGTTAAAGACAGAATTATCAATATTTAATTTCAGTAATTAACACACATCTCTTATTTAACCTGATTTATAAATATATTAATAAGGAGACATGAACCCCGACTGATTATAAAAATAAAATTTATATTTATTAAAATATATTATTAAAATCCCTAATAAAGCAAATTAATAAAGCAAATTTTTATATTACTTCAAACTTTAGGAGCAATTATTTAATGAAACTCACGCCTATTTCGTAACGGGTCATGGAGGTGCTATTGATTTCCATTTCCAACGTATCCGTCACATTTCACTTACCCAAACGATTTTGTAAGAATATCATAATCAATTATTTGATAAGCGTAGAATTACAAAACATCTATCTATCATATCATCTAGGTATCACGAACAGTATTATAAATACAATCCCTGAGTAAAGATCGATAAAATGCCAGCTATGTTGTTATGTCTGAGGAGAACATTGGTAAGCAACCAGCAAATACAAGGCAAAGCTTGCTAGAGGAACTGGGCTGGCAAGATTAGGGCCAACAGTCGAATAGCGGAAACTTGACCAAGCTACATTTATGTAATGCCTGGAATTTTTTCGTCACCCGATTTTATGGCGACACCCCTGCAGTAACCCTGCAACGAGGACACAAACAGCCCGTCAGTCATTTGTCTAACCCAAGGCCCAGCGCCGCGAAGGTTCAAGAAAGCGTACCTACAGCTACCGTTAATGAGAAAACAACACATTTTAAAAAGAAGTATGGGGATTCAGCCTGTCCAATTATCTTTTGTGGAGCACAAAACGTTTTCGTCAGAAAATTATTTAGATAATTCTAATGGCAGAACCTTGAAAGATTTTCAACTTATTGGCGCCTTAAATATCTATGAAAATCTAATATTTGGTGATCGAGTCTCCGTCCGCCTGGTTTACCTAACAGACATACATACTTTCACATTTATAATATTAACAAGTATAGTGGTCTTTTTCTAATTCACCGAAATTCGATCAACTTATATAAATCGTTCTGATTCTCCATTAACTAGCTAGATTATACCAAATCTCACATTCATCTGAGCTGACATTTCTATTATTACATAAATCAGAACAATAAATTCACTTTACTGTAATTTAACCTTACATTAATATGTGTCTGATGTCACAATGCACAATCATACTATCTAATAAAGAGTTATCACCATATAGGAAATCTTATAGACATTGCGCCACCCTCGCAAATATACGAAATCGTACCTATCCTAAACTTGTATTAAATAACCAAACTTAATTACGCCCAACCTTAAATAGAAATTACTTGAACTGTCGGGACTTGTTAGCCGGCTGTATGAGATATATATTATAGAACAATGTAAGAGCCTTTCATCTCGTTCCATTTAAGTTGTTACCTAAATAAGAGATAGTACACAAATACACACCACAAAAAAGCTCGACAATGGATTAATCTTTGAAATTATGGCAAAAATTAGAACAGCTCTGTTAAATTTTGCTTGGTAACGTAAAGAACATTATATCATAACAAAGAACTTTCTATTTACCAATATAACAATACTATTTAGAAGACAATAAAAACGTTCATCATGGATAAGCAAAAACATGGACAAAAATCGTGTTCAAAGTGGCACAACACCACGAGTCGTATAGTCGAAGTGGTCGTGATAAAATCGATTAAGATACCCATCGATTCGACATGACTAACGGGACCAGAATAAGCCCCTTTTAAAATGGATCACTGATTACTTTCAAAGGTCTTCGTAAGTAATTATTTCCAGGTCAGGTGGTAATAAATATGCAACAGATTCAGTAACGAAGTTAGGCCATGGCAATTTTCTATTACATCATTTATTTTTTATTTATAAAACTAATTTATTCATCTAGTTAATTGTTATTGTTAGTTTTTGGAATCCTTAAAAAGGAGGAGATTTGCCTATAATCGCCGCGTTGAACATGCATAGTGGCAATCGTAGAAAGTAGCTTCGCGACAGGGCTGCTGCCCACCTTATGTATTTGAGTTATGCTATCCTAGTAGGATGAATAGAGTCGAACCTTGTTCCTTATTAATAATTTCCTCAAACTAAAAGTAAAAACAAATATAATTAAAACCATAGAACGAATTGATTTCTCGTTTACAAAATCATGCTTCACCATCTCCATGGAAGCGTACCCACTATAGTTATTTTCTCACACTACTTTTGAATATCTATTTAAACTTTAGTATTCCAGCACTATTGTTGCCAGACTGATGACTCATTGCTAGTAATAGACATGTTAATCTGACATAACTGTAAATGGCGAAAAGTGGTCATAAAGTACCAAAACTACGGCGTGTATAGCTCAATGAACTGGAAAGAAAACAAGGCGGAATTTATAAAAATACCTGTTGCGATGTTTGTAGATAGTAGCGGTAGGTAGATGAGTCAGAAGCTTACCTGAAAAGAACAGTGATTCATCAGATAGGAATAGTCGAATAAACATATTTATGAATACATTAGATCATTATATCTTAGGTAATAGAGAGATAGCACATACAATTGAGATTAGAGTTAATTATGCGGTTATTAACTATATACATCTAAAACTATAAACACGTAATTACACATAATTTAGAAATGTCAGTTAGAATGTGTGTCATGTCAATGTCATGTTAGAGCCATTGGAAGTCCACTGCTGGACATAGGCCTCCCCAAGAAAGGGGGATTTTGCAAATAATTGCAGATCGCAGAGCGCTGCTTTCGCCTAGCTAGCTGCTACCCAATGTTTATAGCTATAATGCGTACATAACTCTTAGATAATTTTCATTTTTGTCTACGTTCCTATAAGGTTAAGGCATTTGTTGCCATTAGTTGTCGAAGTACTTACTATCTAGTATAAAATAAAGTATTGCCAGTGGTCTTTTTTACTCCTGCCCGTAGTTTTGAGCTTCTTTTCTTACCAGCTCCCTATTCTTACTAGCTCTTCTTACTTGCGGTTCCCTTCACGTTCCAGGAGTCCACCCAGATATAGGCTCGTGGTGCGATTATTAGCCTATAAGAAATTGTTTTCGGAACAGTTCAAATGTTCTGGATTGTTCGATCCACAAAGGTGAATGTGGCCTCTACGGCAACCACAAAAGAATCTATTATACTTAACTCGTTTTCGTGAACTGATACAGCTATACTTCCACGACCTAGTGCCCTCATCTTTAGCATTTTTCTCCGTTGCATTCACGGCTCATGTAAATACTTCGCAGGGTTAACGGAGTCTATATTTTTTGACGCGGGAATTGACGTCGTAACCAGAAAGATAACTAAAGCGATTAAACTAGACTGGTGGTGGTAGCTTGGTGGTCTGAATTCGGCCATAGTCCATTGTTTTATAAATTCGAACTTCATTTAAATTTATTAAATGCTATTGTTATTAGCATTAACAAAATTTTTACATTCAAAAAAAGCAAAGAGAATTTACTCACTAAAACTCTATAGACAATTCATTTATGTTGTGAAAGATTCAAATAGTATTATGTGTGAATGTTATTTTAATTAAAAATTTTATGGAACAACAATCGACAGATATCTGTCAATTTATGTAGGAAATGACAGGCATAACAAAAAAATAAAGTAACGGAATCCAAGTAACGGTCATTCGATATTCTAATACGTAATGTTTTTAAAACACACGGGAATCGGAGCGGATCACGCTAAAGTAATTTATGTTTTTATATCGAGATGGTATTTAACCAAAACAATTGCTAGCGGTAGAGGCCGCTTAGTGGACCTTTATCGCACCACTTTCACTGATCCAGTTGAGTAAACCTATTGTCAAAGGACAATGGGTGTTCTCCACTTTCACACGCCCCCGCCCTGCGCCCATTCATAACACAACTGATTGATCAATGAGACTGCGGCTCTCGTAGTGTTTTGCTGTTTGTGGTTTTTCTCATGCTTTGTTGATGGTCTGCCTTTGTTTTGGTTCCGTCTAACTGAAAATACAATAATTTAGGGGCGGTTAAACATAGAACACTTGGGAATATACTTGTAGTGCCCCGCGGTTCTTGTTATACACAGCATTTCGTTATCTGTGTTATATACACATATAACTAAAGTATTTAAAAAATGCATTGAGCTTTAACGACCTTAATAAAACATTAGTGAATCGAAAAGTTTGGGGTCTTCTTGAAACCTGTGATATCTTCTCCAGTAAAGCAAATTTTTCCCCTTTATCTTAATTTTTTTTATTTTTAATTGATACATTTATACATCGTCAACTAAATCATCCTATTCTCCGTCATAAAAACAATTGAGAATACTCCGTGAGAACAAACATGAAATCTGAGTAACATCAATATTCCAGATGTGTTCGAAATAAGATCGACATTGTAAAGGCACAGCTAATTTTAGCTGCATGCAAGTATTGCTAAGAAGGGACGTCGATCCACTCAGGTGGCGGCCGGCCTTGGGCCCCCATACCACACCCGGACTGCATTCCTCCATCTCAGGGGATCCGGGATCCGTGCTGGTTTTGCCATACTCGCCGCTATAACTTTTTGTTTCATTCCACAATACCGTCAACTCAATTGATATGAGTTTAAAAATAGCAAACCGTATTCTGTTTTGACGGGAAAATAGAGTTAACATTGTAACGTCTATAGTTGCATAGACAGACAAACATGTTAGTAAGTGAAAATATGTATTTTATTAGGTATATACTAGTAGAGTTCCGCGGTTCACTCACATAATTTCCCTTCCGGTGATAATATAGAGGTTCAATATTGTTGTTGACCACGTAATTATCTTTTAATGAAAGAGTTTTAAAATGAGTTTAGTAATTTCTGAGTTTATTAGTTACAAACGAACAGAAATACAAATTCTGTTTACATAGTTCTGTTTTCGATAGCGGTCTCTTTTTCTTTGCTAAAATGTCATAGCCTATGTTACTCAATGAAGAAGTATCTCTCTAATGGTGAGGGAATTTATGAAACCGGTTTAGTAGTTTTTGAGTTAATCAATAAAATAAATAAAAATAAACTAAAATAAATAAAACAAGCAATAAATTTGTCTTCTTGATAATATTACTATAGATCACATGGGGATACCCGAGAGTTGTGTATTTGTTTCTTATTTATCTTATAGATCTATATAAGTTAATTATTTAGTTTATGCGTTATATTACCATATTATTGTAGTTTTGTTATAAGTCTTTATGTATAAAAATAACGTAACACGGTATTTGTTCCGGTGTATAGTATTAAGAATTATCATATAATACATAATTGACGTGAGTTACCGGCGTAATAGTACACCTCCTACTGCAACCAGAGGCGACTAATGTACCAGAACCGACAGATGACGGCGCAGCTTAAATGAACAGGGCGGGGATGCGCAGCAGCATCCCCGTTGCGAAAGCTGCGCTCTGCGATTACCAACACGCTTGCCCAGCGGAGGAGCTTCTTGGAGAAGCCTATGTCCAGCAGTGGACTTTTAGTGACTAATGATATAATAAATAATTTATATCATTCTTAAATGATAGATATATACACGTATAGTTAGTCAGGACAACATCTATCAGGTTAGCTAGTACATAAGTATATTCTGTAGAATTTTGTGTGAAATAGTAAACATAGACTATATAGACTTAAAAAAGGTGGACGTTCTCAATTGAAAAAACACAGGTTATATTTAAAAAAGATTTCAGGCTATTTCAATACGTCTACTGATTAATAGGTAAAGCTTGATTAAATGCCTATTTTTACTAAATTAAATGTATAATCAAATAAGTTAAAGAATCTATGAAGTTAAAGAATTCTATGTATTCCGAAATAAACATAAAAATTCGATCTACTAAACAAATCGCATGCGCCAAGTCGACCTCTAAACCCAATTAATTTTATTAATTTCATCGTACACAAACTTGTTGGCTAAGCAAATTCAATACCACTTACCTAGGTATTGTTTTAACCTAGTTTGTTAATTGCAATATCATTAATATTGATATGCAATGCGACAGGATTTATTAAAGTGGATCGAATTTATAATTCAAATTTTACTAATATTTAATTTTCATTCGTACCTACTGTATGATACTTAATTTAAACTAGGTAATAATTGACAGTATGATTTAAATTTCAACGAATATAGTGGAATAATTGGCAACAAGGCAGTGCATTTACTGGGTGATATGACATAATATTTTCAAGTCACAAGGTTGGCAACGCGTTAGTGATATCCTTATGAAATTACGAGCGTCTATATGCTGCTGTGACGTTTGCTGTCAAGTGAACTGTATGCATATTTTTGTATGTTTGTAATAAATAAACTTATCAACTAGTTAACCGATTTTAAAAACTTTTCACCGATGGAAAGGTACTTAACCAGCAAATAACATAAGTTATGTTTAATTCCAATATCTCATGGTAACTAGGACCGAGTACGAATAGAACCTCTCTCTATACTAAGTTTCGTAAAAGGCGATTGAGGTACCAGAACCGACAGTATATTTATGTGAAACACTTTCACGCGGATTGTATGGTTGTTTGTCAACCTGGCCTAATAAAAAAAATATGATGTCTAATGTCTAACAATCTAAGAAGGTTTTAAAATAGTTGACAATTTTAGTTGATTGTAAAAATGTATTTGTAATTATAGTGCGCTTTCCGAGAAAAAATTTATCGGTGTTTTAAAACAAAATATCACAAATAAAAAACTATAATAAAGATA
This sequence comes from Heortia vitessoides, assembly GCA_020976665.1. NCBI lineage: Eukaryota > Metazoa > Arthropoda > Insecta > Lepidoptera > Crambidae > Heortia > Heortia vitessoides. Next base: position 6,233,904 of record JACJUM010003237.1, on the reverse strand, counting down.
AGAAAGACAGTTAACTTCCTAATTTGTGCAGCGGGATACCGGCATTGTAGAGTACCTCCCGCCGCACCGGGTGTCGTAAGAGGCGCCAGGGGTACCGGTACCGACAGATGGCGGTATACACACCCGAAACAGCCAGTCTAAGTCAAATATGTCTTAATGCAGTAGGGCGGGGTTGACTAGCAGCATTCCCGTCTGCTTAAATTGGCTGAAATGTGAGGGCGAGTGTTTAAGATACCTTTCTGTATTTTAAATAAAATACGCTATTTTTATGACTGAAAACGCTATAGGAATACATTTAACAGCCCCGATGTCGCATTCGGAGGTGTTCCTATCGTGTGCGCCAAAGCTCGTGGATTCAGTACTCACCTTGTACAAACTTTCTTATGATGAATATTTATAAGTATCGGCAAAATGTAGCTCAAATGCACAGGGTGGGGATGGACAGGAGCATCCCCCTGGCACAAGCTGCGCTCTGCGGTTGCTAGCACGCATGCCCAGCGCGGTAAATAATGGGCAAAATTCCCGCTTTATTGGGGGGGGGGGGGGGCTATATCCAGCAGTGGAATTCCAATGGCCGTAAAGATGTTGATGAGGATGATTTGTGTTCTTTGTTAAATATGTATTACATTTGTGATCCCTCTGTTGTCTGATGTGTGAAGTAACTTATCTTGGAGTCTGGTCAATAAAAGAGATGTAGTGTAAGTTTCTTTATTATTACTTGTTGCCAACGCGAACTCGGATGGCGTATAAGTACCAGCAAAAATTTAACCAGACTCAGTGGATTTAACACAGTTGTCTCTCAAAATCAATCGCCATAACGCCGTTGAAACGTGACGGTGACGTAACGAAACACGTGACGAGACACTTCAAGTTACAGTATGTAATCAATAAATGATTATTGTCTCGCTTGTTCTCAGATCTGTGTTGCAAACTCTTGTGATTGCAGTTTGTAAACATTCTTCTGTGTCGCTTCATTATGCTCCAACGGGCGATTTCTGTAATCTCTCAGGTTATCGTACCATAATAGGTCTTATCGAAAGTCATCATCGATATTGCAAAATCTTTCCGAAGAATCGTTCGCTGGCATCCACAATCGATTGCCTAGAAATCGTTTCGAACGCAATTAATTGACAGAGATCTTTTGGGCTGTCATATGTTACAAAACAGTGCTCATAAGGATCATTATCGGAAAGTTTTATTGTTTTAAATGTCTATTAAGTTCGTTCACTGTCTTACGCAATCAAACGTACCTACGAATTCCACTTTAACCGGGTTTATGAATCTATTTGCTTAGTTGCCAATTACAACTCGACATACCTAATCGTGATTTTGTGTAACATCACTGCTATTGGTAAATAATAGGTGAATTGGTACTCCTCCAAGTGTTGCGAACTCATCGGTATTCCGATATTAAAATTAGGTGTGTGCTTAATAAAGTAGTTTAGCACGCTTAGCGATTATTCACACGAATTATTTCGCAACAGCTGCATGCAAAGAGTGTGAAGGAAGGATCACTTATACTTGAAAACTTATTTATCTCTGAGAATGTAAGCAGCCTTATCCAGAAGTAGATTCTTTTAATATTTTGTTTAGTTCGAGTGGTAACATCTTAATAACTCTTGTCATATGTCTTTCTAAATCTGTGGTTGTAACATACTCAAAAAAGTAAACACAGTTTAAAAATCTTAAATGTCAGTGATGCAATGCATGCCTTGTCTCGTATTTCTAATCTGCAATCGTTCGATTTCATACATACTAGATTTCAATTGTTCTCGCAATGATGGAGAACGTATGAAGTATAATATATCACTACACGGTGTACCTCTAATTAGAAAATACATTGTTGTAACGAGTTTCATCTTTTGATATTGTGAAGTAGATTATCTGTAAACATTAATTACTCAATTACATGTATGGAGATCCGACGGGTTAAAATTTTAACGTATCCATTTGCCTACTTATGATTACTACATGGATGTTACATATACACTGTTTTTTTAAGTAATTTATTTTTGCTTTTATAATGTGTATTGAATTAGTAGGTTTTGTGGTAACTATTTCTTATTTTGGGAGGTATTTTAATAATAATATAATTCGACCAGTAATAATCATTAATGATCTAATTCTAGAAATAAAAAATAAACAACAGAGTTGGCTCCCATTTGACCCATACAAAATGTCTACCATACCTTGGGGAGAGGTGGTGGATCCGACGAATTCCTTCCTCTCTAGTTCTCGGTATAGGCTTGCTCATGTTTACCGTTTAGCCCCTTACAATTTTCAGCTTCATCCAGAAGCGGGGACTTTTACGACCGCCGCGTTATGCTATTCAAAAGATTGTCCCCGGGTGAACAAATAATGGGGACTCCAAATTAAAAATGGCTATGGACATCGTATTTTACTGCAGAACTCTTTGGATAGTATAGCACATATTAGGATTAATTCTAAACGAGATTTGCATCGTCATAAACTTTTCTAATGCACCACACAACTTCGATATTTTTTTCTTTCATGAAACCATTCATTCACCTGTCAATAAAAAACGCAACGAAAACATAATTAGCAAAATCTATCCTGCCATTTTCTAATGATACCTGGGCCAAAGGAAATAGAAAATAATTTTTATGTATAGATATGCCGCTAAAAACTACGCAATTGCTAGAGTTGTCATATCATTCGATATGCTAAGTGACAGGCGGTACCAAAGCAAACGGGCGGTTACATGTTTGTTAATAACCGATAGCAGATAAATCGAGGTGTTTGGCAACACGTGAGCTCCTTCAATAATTCATGGCGGCTGTGTCCTGCACGCAATCAAATGTCGTGTCGTGCCAGACGTTGGCTAAGCCGCTTTCTAAATATTGTCTCACGTATACCCGGATCGCGTCTCGGTGTGAGCTCGTACGACTAATCAATAGGTGAAAACTATAATTAGTTTTATGCAATCATTGCGATTATTACCTTTTTGCACGATACATTGAATTGTTTCTTGGCGTTGTATTGAGATCCTGTACTTTATTTCTCAGCGTATCTCACAATGGGTAAAACCAAAATTATAGGTTAAACCGTTCCATTTATCAGTCAATCTTCTGATGGCTTTAATAGGTAGGTTTCAATGCAAAAGCAATTTCATTGCTATAACACGACACAAAGTGTTTACATTCCTTTCTATATCTAAGGATTAACATAACCACACTAAAGTTTTTACAAAATACTTTCATGTACTTTAAATTTGATTCGTTAGTTTTAAGTTGTGTGTTATATTAGTAAATATAAAGATATACTAATATGCCAATCCTCATCAGCAGATTGCAACCAATTTTGATCTCAATACCTAGCAAGTAAAGTTCATAATTAATTAATTTGTCCGTATCCTGTATTAACTTCCCAGTAATGTTTTTTCGCCGCATCCGTAAGATATACTCTTTCTCGGAGCTTCGCGCTGATGCTACGGTAATTGTCATGTCAGAGGTTATTAAATTCAACATTGGATTTAGATTCCGTGGAAAAACTTTTGCAAGCTCGCAAATGATACATCAAAGCCTTGAAAATTCAACGAAATAAATTTCACGGAGAGCAACTTCTAAAAACACTAACATTAAAAAGAATAAACAGATTTAGAATTACATTGATAAAGTGTGTTATGGAAATCTTTTGAAGCGACCTGCAGCGGACGTCTTGTAGCTTGTAATAAACCATTCAGTTTACCTCAAATGTTCTATATATAGAAAATACTGACGGACCCGATGACGTATTCGACTGTATTCCTATCTTGAGCGCTAGAGGTCGTGGTCGTTCGATCCCCACCCAGGACAAATTTTATGATGAATCTTGGTGTTTGTTCTATAAAGTCCTATGTTGTCTGATATCCGTAGCATATGTGCTTTAAGCGAAGCTGAGTCAGGTCAATGTATGAAATGTAGTGTGGAATGATTATTATTTTAGATGTTTCTTGTCGCTATCAAAATTTTGCAATAACCATGTGATAAGATTGACTTACAATATATTGTCAAGCATGCGTGATCAAAGCATATATGTACTCGTATAAACTTATATATTCATTGACAGCACGCATGGCGATAACATGAACCGCTACAACAAAGTATAAACATGTGACCATACGTGATTGTTATTATTGTTATAATGATTTGTGACAAACTACACGCAACGCGGATGTTGGCGCCTCGCGCGACTGAACAGATCCTATCACCGTATCTAACTGAGCCGATAAGATATGATGAAAGTGCTCGTGGGAACCACCGTGGGGCATGACTCAATTGTCAGTAATGGTTCTAAATTTCTGAAGTATGAGTAAGAGATTTGAATACAGAAGTTGAACTATGAAATATAAAAGAGGAAAATATGCCAGTATCTTTGTTCCGCAAGCGGACAACGGCGTGCTAAGGGACTAGACAAATCTCTGGGTAACGGTATGAAGAATAGATGTTTGTGATAATTCCTAGCATTTAAATATATACCTCAGTGTCTCTAGTCGAAATTCTGCGACCAATGTGTATTACCAGCGATGACTTATGGCAGCGGAACGAGGTCTTCAACTATTGGCCTTATTAACCAAATGAAAATAGTTAGCTACGAGAGTTAGCCGAGCTATTGAGAGCGCAATGTTCGGTGTCTCTTTGCGCGATTGAATCAGGAATGAGGAGATCCGTAAAAGAACTAAAGTTGCCGACATAGCCCGGCGGATTAGCAAGTTGGAGTGGCAGTGGGCAGGGCATTTATCACGCAGAATCAATGAACGATGGAGTCGTAAGGTTCTGGAATGGAGATCACGTACCGGTGGACAGACCTGACTAAAACCGTAAGCTCGCGCTGGACGCTGGCCGCATACGATCGGTCTTATTGGAGATCACTTGGAGAGGCCCTATGTCCAGCAGTCAATGTCTAGCGGCTGATATGATGATAACGATGATGAAACTTTATAAAATGATATACAAGTAGACTTAGCAAGTTCAGTGGCAGTGGAAAGCTCTTGGGTGATGGTTGCCGTGGTTGTTGAGTTTTGGAATGGAGACCTTCCCGGACAGCGGACGTTAGGACGTCCACTCAGGTGGACAGACGAACTGACCAGAATCTCAGGCTTGCACAATGATGATAATGAAGATCAATATGAATATTTTATAGAAAAAGTTTGTATACATTTTAACAAAATGATAAACATACTCCAGGTAACACTACTCGCAACCTTTGCTGTTAAATTACATTTTATATTAAAAACGGAGTATGTATTCATATGCTTCAAGGCAACCAACGATTTATTATAACAATGTCAAATAAAAATTATTATTTTCGATCGTATTGTTCCAACAATCAATGATATTATTTATCCAGTAATCTTCAAATAAAGACATGCCTATACGTGTTAAAAATTTATTCACAATAAAAAACACTAACTGCGTATTGATCTAACATTTTAAATTGAAATATATTTTATTATTTGTATTGTTTGCAAAATTAACATTATTTTTATATTCTCATTCAAAAACCGCGTGTTATTGTTTCGGGTTTTTATCGCCCTTTAAAATATATAACGCATTTAAATCTAACAATATAATCAGTAAATTAAGTATGAAGTTTCACAGAAATGATAATTGAAAGATACTGATCATCGTTACATTTTATCATTGAATTAATATTTGCCAAACATAAGTTTGTCCATTTTGATCATTTCGGAGAATTTCACACTACAAACTTTTTTTAATTATCTATAACGTGTATAATTGTAAACAATTATCTTTACACTTAACGACGCATTCGTTAGATTAATTATTTTGTCCTAATGTGTACTTTTACTGTACTGTACACAAACGTGAACGTCTAGCAACGCTGCTTGATACAAAACTGCGTTAAACTCCCAGTTTTACCTAACCAGATAATATTTATTATACCATAATATTTATTTAGTGATTCTTTATCTAACACGTCAGCCTAGAACCGGAGGAGTTTCTTGCATATTGTAAAACAACGTGTGTATCATCCATAAACTACATCGCTAGGATGTTGTATACAAGCCTCTGTAGCCTATAATCTGCTTGGTGATTGGCAACATGTAAGAACGCGTATGTGCCTTTCTCTATTTTTTGCGTAGTACAATGTTCCGGGCTAACGGTATGCCTGCAATCTGTCTCCATCGGTGCTAAATGCTAAGAGGTGTGAATCGAATGATTCTACAGAATGCTATAATCATCGATACAATGGACGAGATCATTGGCACTTGCGCACTGTAATCTACATAAAGCGATACAATTATATTAGTTTTACACTCCTTTCAATATATCACTAACCCAAGGCAAAAAATATGTGACGAACTTTGTTCTGTGTCAGCGTGTTGTTATATATATGTATTTAAGTACATATTATATTACTAATAAAAATACTTTTTTAACCGTCTTCAAGATTAATATTAGGGTTGTCGAACAAAGGAAAATTAAAAAATTAAGTAAACTGCGTTTTAAAGCCGTTAAAAAGTAGCCTTATTATGAGTAGCGAAAATGTAAATGATAGAAACTATTGTACATATATTTCTAGTTTCTCCATTGTCAAATATCTGGAATACAAGTGCTTTATGCTACCTACCTCGGTGTTAGGTCAATATATGAGTTATGTGAATATTATTATTACTAGCTGTGCCCGCGACTTAGTCCGCATAAAATATTTTCTTTGGATATCAAACCTATTTTGGATATGAACTTTAAATGTTATATTTATTTGTATTGAATCAATAGCTAAAAATGTAGCGCTAAAGTTACTTCCATACAACGTTTAATCCCCCTCCCCCTTGCAAACCCCTTATTTCGATTTATAAAGTAGCCTATATCCTTTTTCGGGCTCTGAACACTCAGTGTACAAAATTTCAGTGTAGTTTAGGCGTGATTGCGTAACAGACAGATCTACTTTCGCATTTATAATATTAGTAAGGATTATTTTTAACATTAATTAAGCACTAACACGGCCATAAAACGTTTAGAAAACTTTTTAAATAACTGATCTAAAGCATACGCCGTTAAATTTAATAGGCATAATCTGTTCAGCCATAGACAGTTTGTACAATACTGCAATTAAAACAAATCAAATGATGGACCGCTTTGGTATAACGATTTTGTTAATAAATTTGATCATCGTTTATTTGGTACGTTCGTTTTTGTTTCGTTAACTTCTAAAAGTAAGCATCTTATAATTTGACCGGACTCCGAGACAAGTCACTGTGAGGTAAACGCTTTATTATCTGAGGTCTGGTTAAACAAGTATGTAACGGACATCGGGTAGCATAGGAAACACAATTATAACTTCGAAATACATATCTAACCGAACAGACGGTATCCTATCTTAACTTTTATTTTTCATTACAAATTATTGCGAATATAAATTGTGATATAAAATATCCTATATACCAAATTGTATCACACTGTACTCAGTAATCAAGTTAAGACCTTTAGAAGTTCATCCCGGACAAACACCGAGAATCATAATTTTTGTATATAAATATAATGCTGTATGCTTTGACACTTTTCACGGGCATGTTTCACGCTTATTTCAAGACTTTAATTTACAAAACTGGTTTGTATCGGTGACTAATTATGATTACAGTAAAAATACGTTAACACCCAGACCAAGTAAATAATTTTTTAAGCGATAAATCCATGCGTTATTAAATAAATAATTTCATATAATAATTTCGAGCGAGTATTTATTGTCACGCAAACAATGTCGATACATGTACGACATCGATTCACGCCAGACAATAACTTTACGATACTGTACATTTTTATATGTTCAGTATCAGTTTGACAGATTTTATATGTTCAGTAGTTATAAAACTATTTTATAAAAATATTTTACATGAATTATGATTTCAATTAAAAATCTTTATATAATTATATAATTTTAATAATTTCTTTCTTAGTAAAAGGAGCACCTATGCAAAATTTCAAGTTTCTAAATACTGACTGATAGTTAAGGCCCTGCGTTGATATGGCAGTTATTTAGTAAGTCAGTCAGTCAGCTTCTATTATACAAACAGATAATATATTTTAAATACACACACACATATATCACACACATTATAATAAAAAACGGTATTAATTGAAAACAATTTAAATATTTTAATAATTTTACCATACGAGTTATAGTTAGAGGCGATTTTTAATAATAAATCCACACTGCGTCACACATATTGAATAAATCCGAAAGAATTCTTTAAAGCACTAGCATTCCAGGTGGCGTATACCCAAAGGAAACAGCATAGCTCAAATGCAACAGGGCGAGAATAGGCATTCCCTATCGCGGAGTTACCCTCTGCAATTGACACCACGCCTACCAATCGATCCAATTATAGCAAAAATATCCACCAAAATCTCCTGGGGAGGCCTATGTCAAACAGTAGACGTTCTACAGTGTATAAAATGATAGTCGACGATACAATTTCGATGCGATTCTGTAAGTATAATTAAAAGCAAAAGACACAAGAAAACAAGCGCCGTATTGTTTAGATGTTTTTTTCTTGCTAGTCGGTGAGATATATTTAATAGAACACTGTATAATTAATAGGAGGTCGTCACAAAGTATAACAAAACACAATCGAACTCACAAATGGATTGCGACGTTGAAAAAGTGATGATAAAATTAAGTGTCTTGCATTTTATAGGGATTTACACATCGCAACACAGTTCCCAGCGGCTATCAATATTTTTTTATCGTTCATACAAAAACATGGTAAGTCCAATATTCTGGCGAATGCCTCAGTGTGCGTTCCGTGACGGAATATTTTAAATTGCCTTTCAACACTTCACAGCAAAATTAATTCTTGAAACTCCTCCGCGAGTTGATATAATTATATAGGGAATACTGACATATGCGTGACGCAAGGATATCAGTACTTCAACAAGCTTGTGGCCTGAGCTTGTTACGTAACATAACACAGACTGGGGTTCCAACAGAGGTAAAAATGAAAGAATGTCAATTAATCACGTACTTTTGAAAGATATTTGATTCCTTAAAGCTGAAATACACAATACTGAACTCCGAAGTATGCATGTCCCACATAACTCGAATAATTGTGTTATTAGTTTCAAACTACTAAGCTTATAACTTGTACCAATGAAGCAGTTGACAAACAGACGTATTGAATTATCGCAATTACGTGAGGCAATGAATTTCGTAGAGACGAAGACGTCGTGTGAAAGATATGAGTGTCGTGGTATCGGGTGACGGAGCCGCCTGCTGCAGGGAAACTGGGCGCTTCGATACGCTTTCCTACTCTTCTAGGGCTGGCACGTTCTGGGGAAAAATTACCTACACTTCTAAAAGTAATAAGTGTACCTGACTGTCTATCTGAATGTTGGTTACCGTATCAGGACATAACGGCTGAACAGATCTTAATTTTTTTAGCACTGGAGGACATAAACTACTCTCTACGCAGGAGTACGACGCCATTCAAAGAGAATTTCAGAAAGAAGACGCAAGCCAAAAGCAAGTGACAAAAAATAAGTTAGAAAAAAGGATGCATGGAACAACAATAAGAATGACGAACTTAAGGACTATCTGCAGTGTAAGTTCGTATGATTTCAGTCCTATACATTGGGTTGGCAATCGCGAAAGAGGGTAAAGGAATATATCATATAAGAATTCATTAAACCGAACAACTGCATGCTGCATGTTGTATTTAAATCGTGAAAGCAAACAATTAGACCGTAGCCTCAATAAAAAAGTTCGTTTGATTCTGGGGAAATTATTAATTTATTACAAAAAAAAACTAGCCGTTGGGTATAGGCTCAGTAGAATAGTACTTTCGAATGTACCAGGTATCGTAAGAGGCGACTAAAATACCTGAACTGATGCTGTTGCAATCCCGTCGCGAATTATGGGCAAAATTCTACCTTTCCTGGGAAGGTCTATGTCCAGCAGTGGACATCTTATGGATGGTATGATGATTACAATAAATAATAAAGAATTAAAAAACCATTAAATAACACCACGGACCGTCAGTACCGAAAGAAACATAAGATCTTTTTTTAAAGTAATAAATCTTGCGAGTATCACGAGATATGCATTAGAAAAATAGATAATCACAAAAATATATAGACTGAAGTATTAGCTACTTAATTTTCTATATCCATTGCAGGTACATTACAGGCACTTGAATCAACTCAACATTTTCGTAATAGTAATTTACCTAGTAATTTAACAGACCGCAGTCAACTTCAAGTTTTTTTCTTTTTAGCAATACAAAAACTGTGTAACTATTTTCCGATATAAAAAAAATAATCTGAAGTAATTTTCCAGCTGATCTTGTTTTAGATAAGAAGAACGTGTTTCTCAGAAGCTTGTCAACTCGAACAATAGTTCAAAAACGCTTTCTTCGACTACAAAAAGAAAGAACAGCAGCCAACTTTCGGAAAAGGCAGCGCTCGTGAACTGTCTCTTTAGTCGTGATCGCAACCATTCGCTGATTTATTTCCGTTGACTTTGTATTTATCTTGATACATTTGCAGTTGAGTGACTACCTCGAAGTTGTACCTACATATTACTTCGGTATAGACTCTAAAGTTTCTCTACCGCTTCCTCTCAATTATAGATTAATTTTAAACAAGCGATAAGAAATTTTTTTTTATATAGTTATCATTAGTTAACTGTCTTAATAAAATACAGTCTGTCGTAATAAAAGTTATACGCCTTTTATTTAGTACTAGATTCATTAATTAATTTAAAAGTATATGCAAATACAAATACTAAGTAATTACAAATTAGTTTTGTAGTTATACTAGTAGTGGTTTTAGTTTTTCCCCATAATTGTATCACAGCTAACAGTACTTCGAAATCTAGTTGAAAGAGGAACAATAGTAAAGTTAAATGACATAATATTAGGATTCACATTGTATTTATGTCGTGAGGAACCGGTAGAGTAGAATAGTACCTCCCCATATACCAGGTGTCGTAAGAGGCGACCAAGTTACCAGAACCAACAGATGGCGGTATATCCATCCGCAACAGCGTAACTCAAATAGGTCAGGGATAGGCAACATTATCCCCATCGCGAAGCTACGCTCTGTGATTCAGCATGACAATTATAGGCAAAATTCCCACTTTCTTGGGGAGGTCTATGTCTAACAGAGGATTTCTGATGGCTGGTATGATGATATGATGATTATATTCTGGAACGCTGTAACAAAACTTCTAGAGTTAAGTAAAACATTAGATTCGCCAGTGCTGAAGCCGAAAGTTGCTGAAGCGTTGCTGAATGTATAGTGAAAGACAATTAAACCGAATTATGCAGCTGTTAAACACTTTTATTAACACGTTATTGTAGAATATTGGCAAGACTTGATTGTGGATAGGTGTTAAACAACACATCGACCTCACCTGTCGTTGTAGCAACAAAGTTATCAAATACCGGGTATAGCATACAATATAGAGTGGACATAGTTCGAAAAAATGTCGTACTTCATCATCATCATCATATCAGCCATTGGAAGTCCACTGTTGTACATAGGCCTCCCCAAGTCAATAGGAATTTTGCCCATAATTACCGCGCTGGGCAAGCGTGTTGGCAATCGCAGAGCGTAACTTTCACAACGAGGATGGTACTGCCCTGATGGTTATGCTGTTTCGGGTGGATTGGATATATATTCACCTTAGTCATCTCTTACGACACCTGATACTGGGGGAAGTACTATTCTAATATGCCGGTACCCTACGGCTAACGTACTTGATATCTTCAGAAATACCTTCTGGCGTGTTTGTGATCCAAATTGGACTTACCTTTAAAGTAGAGCAAGAATCCACGTGGACTGATAGCATGATTGCTAAGAAAGCCAATGAAAGGTATTACAAACATGAGCCAAAAAGCACGGACTTGAATTCTATATCCATCCTCGTAGCATCTATAGTTACTCATTATACGATAGCGCTAGTTAAATTTTTCGGAATATCGCAAAATATGTGTATACTTGACTACTACTACATTATTGAAGTTTCGTTGTTATGTATTCTTTTGCTTTTACATAATCATACATCCAGTTCAAGTTAAATCGAGTAAAATTTAACTGTTTGCCAATGCAAATTTGACGTAATGAACGCAAACTTTCTGAGTTCGCTTGCAAAGGCCCTATGTATTTTCAGGGTATGTTTTCTAATGATACAACTCAGTTTTGGTAATACCTATCAGTTTTGAAGACAACATCGTCTAACTCATTGTCATTCCAAAATAGGCTTTATTCCAAAGGTAGAATAAATAAATACTATTTAATAGCTTCTAAACTCTTTCTCCGTATGAATGAACACTAGTTTTAGTACTAAGTATACAAAAATATTTTCAAATACACACACTAGTGTTAATATATTTGAAAATTGACACACAGATATTAGCACGTAGAAGCAAATAAACAGCCCGCATGAGCCACTATTTCGGCGGTCAAAGACCCGCGTACCATTGACCCCTAACTCGCTGCCATCTCGCTTCGGCAATACCATTATCGCACGTTTGGCGCCCATACAACCAGATAAGAGTAGATCCTAGCTGATAATTGCTGGTTTAAGAAAGCTCTAGATCCATCATTATGGTCCGTAATATTTAATAGTTGGTTTTTATTACAATAATTAATTGAACGTTAACATTTCAAAAGTGTATCGATATAAGTAATCAAAGTTTTGTTATTACGCATGGTTTTTTTATAGGAATTGACTGATCTTGGAAAGGTATACTAACGTAATGGGACAAGCGAAAAAGGAAGATTTATAATTAACTATACTAATATTATATATAGCCGCTAAAAATAAATAAATAGATGCCATATCTATTTAATTAGTGGGATGTTTATAAATTCAAGGGATTTTTTTCACGAATTCTAATTTACCCTCAAAGCAGCCGCAAAATGTCCGCTGCTGGACATAAGTTCCTCTTCTCTTACGCTGTTTCGGGTAGATATACCGCCATCTCTCGGTTCCGGTAAGCTTTAGTCGCTTCTTACAACATCTGGTACGGGACTATTGTTTGTACTATTATACTCTGCCAGTAACCCACGATTACTCAAAGAACTTACTATTTTTATATGAATAAAAAAATGTAAATTATATCATATATTCACTATAATTAGATATACTGAGAAACAAAGTCGGTATTTCCATAGTTTATATTATGATAATTATTTTTGCCATTTGACTAAAGATCCGATAATTCATTTCCTCGCATAAGATACGCGACGATAACTTATCATTAGCCTTCCAATATGGATAAAAATATTAATAACGGCAATGTTTATTAGATTTGTAAACAGGTAGAGTATTTAATAAGCCATTTTGATATTTTTATATTTTATTAAACCAGGTCGACAAGCAAGTCCGCGTGAAATGTCACTGCAGCCTTTAAACGCTTGTAATATCACAAGGATATCAATCTAACGTAACGCGTTGCCAACCTCTTGACTTGAGGATATAATGCCGCATTACCCAGTAATTTCACACTTCGGACCGGAACACAGCAATGCGAACACTGCTATTTGGCGGTAGAATTAGGTGAAAGTGAGATACTAATGGACTTTTTGTTTTTATTATGCTAATACCTATATTCTGTGCCAGGTGTCGCAAGAGGCACCTAAGATGGCGGAACCGATATATGACAGTATATCATATAAAACAGCGCACTTTAAATACAGGGTAGAGATGGGCAGCAGCATCACCATCGCAAAACTGCGGTCTTACTTTGCCTGCGCACCGCGGAGATTATAAATATTTCAATTATATATCATTATATAATATACTAACAGGACCACGTGGTTTCACTCGCGTTATATTGAAGCAATTTCATATTAACTTTGCATACCCCTTTTTCCCCTTAAGGTATGATTTTCGAAAAAATATTTTAGACGTGTTTCACGACTTTCATTGAAATACCTTAGTACTGAATTTATCAATCAATCATTTAAATAACTTCAAAAACAGCAAAGTTTCATACTAACCCAATTTACGTTTGTCCCCTTCTTACGTTTTACCTCCTTAGGGGGTGGAGCAAGCTAAGCCACTAGTAACAGCTATAACTTTACGCTACAAGACAGCCGAACGAAAGGGGTACTTATTACCTAAATTCAATGTGTTTTACCATAAATGTGTTTACTTTTACATATCCAACAGTTTAATGAGTGATTAAAACATTTTTTATCTATTCCTCTAAAAATGGACCGGCTGCGTGTTTCTGATAAGAGGAATCGTTAACACTAATTTAACAAATACAGATGTCACGCGACATACAAAAAGTCATTAGTTTTGTAATTTAGTTTACGACCAAGGAGCACCCGCATATTTAATTTTGTGGTGCTGCACAAACAAGTTGGGTGGCGTTATTATGTAACAGTATAGAGTAACAGGCCGCGTGGGAGATTACAGCATTATGCTAACCATTAACCAGTAGCATTGAATGCATTAGTCAATACTGTCCTATTGTAAGTAATGACTAATTTATTAGGAAGTCAATACTGGTCAGCTGTAGCTATTTGCATTGTTAGCAATAACAAAGATTTAGTCGTCTAGACTAAATCTTTGTTAGAGCTAAGTTCTAACACTAACTCAAAGCTAAGTTCAGAAACATAAATTTTATACTAAATTTTACACCTGAATGTGAAATTTTAAATTTGATGCTGCATGATGAAGCCCAGTATCGATTTTGGTACTCAAACTGTTCATCAGAAATAACCATACAGTCATCAGTCATCCCTAACACCTCGTACAGAAGTACGTAGTGTATATGACCCCAACGTTATTTAATACTTAGGCTGATACATGCGAAAATATTTAGAATCCCATTGGTAGTTCATAAGATAAGCACGTTAAAACAAATTAAACAAACAAATATTTCTTGACAGATAATAGCGGCTGATGCATCAATTGTAATTCTTTAAAGCATGTTCTTTACGTTTTTCTGTCTTATGTTTACTACATTAGACAGAAAAACGTCCTTTATTATTTATCATCATCATACTAGCCACCAAAAGCCCGCTGCTGGACATAGGCCTTCCCAAGAAAGGGGGAATGTTGCCCATAAATGCCGCGCTGGGCATGGGTATTGACAATAGCAGAGCGCAGCTTTCGCGACAGGGATGCTGCTGTCCATTTGAGCTGCACTGTTTAAGATTATTATACCACCACCGCCACCTGCCGGTTCCGGTCCCATAACCGGCTCTAACGACACCTGTTACAGGGGAAGGTACTATTCTATTCTGCCGGTACCTCACAGCTCACGGCAAAAATTAACGCCCAATTAACCCCCACAGGACAGACAACACAAATACAGCTAAGTCTGGTTCTATTACAAAATAAACATCTTAAATGTGGGATCACAAGTAGGTATGGGCTTTGAAATACCGTATGAGATGAAAGTCAAGCACTTGAAACTCTTCTACCACCAAAACAAGCGCGCATTATATTTAGCAGACGTAACAACCTTAATAATGTTCAGAGGTTAATGTTACAGCTGTCCAAATAATGCACATTTGATGTAGATTAAATTATTCATATTTAAATAGTAAATAGACCGTGATTTAGTATTGTAGACTTTACTGGCACGGTATTAAGAGTAAAAATACCGAAGTTGTTAATTATACTACCGAAGAGTTTCAGATGCGGATGTAACGTGATGCAATGCAACATACGTTTAAATCTACTTCAATATTTATGCATTAGATAAGTATATTATGCACAGTAACCAATTAATTTGATTAATAACATACATTGTTTTAGTACTGTAAGAAATTCCCTTGGGTTATGGAGACCGTAGGGTACCGATAAATTAATATATTACCTACCTCCCCCTGTATCGGGTGTCGTAAAAGGCGACTAAGGATCCGATGGTATATCCACTCGAAACAACATACTCGTAGCTCAATAGGTGGGGATGGAAAGTAGTATTCTCGTCGCTAAACAACGCTCTGTGATTGCCACCATCCCTTCCCAACAAGGTAATTATAGGCAAAATTTCATCTTTCTTGGGGAGGTTTATGTCTAGCAGTGGACGTTCTACGGTGATGATACTGACAAAACTACTACTATTATAAACAGAAGTTTGTTGTATGAAGGATTTTTACTCTCATACATCACATACATCCAGCCATAGGGTGGGATTTGTATTGCGCTTTAGCAAAATAGATCTTTTAAATTATTTATATAGTTTAAAGATTAGAGAGAGACGTAGAACACTTTATGAAGGAAAGGGGATTGACTTGCTTTTGTTTGCAACCAAATTAAAGCTATCCACTATCATCATCATCATCATACCAGCCTTTGTAAGTCCACTGCTGGACATAGGCCTCTCAAAGAAAGAAGGTATTTTGCCCATAATTGCCGCCCTGGGCAAGCGTGTTGGCAATTGCAGAGCGCAGCTTTCGCGATGGTGATTCTGCTGCCTACTCCCGATAAGCGCATTTGAGCTGCACTTTTCCTTTGTCGCCTCTTATGACACCTGGTTCAGTGGGAGGTACTATTCTACTCTGCCGGCACCTCACGGCAACACCGGTACCTCACGGTTATAGACTATAAATAATAATAATATTTAATTTACACAACTTCTCATATATTGACCTGAGTCCGAGACACTTGTGTTATCATAAAAATAATACATATTTTTAACACCCAGACATACAAAACAAATACCATAATATAAATATTTGTTCTGCATGGGGATCGAACACAACCGTTTGCGCACAAGGCAGGATCACTACCACCTGCGCCATCGGGTCCGTCGATCGTATAGATCAGACCATATAAATCAAAATTTCTATGCGGACGAAGCTGCGGGCTACACCCAGTATTGCTATATAATAAGTTTAGCCAAATGTCAGAATGCCGTGGCGTTGATTGATTCGCGTTTCCATACGCAGAGAGAAATAAAAAACGTGACGCGCACCATGAGATAGCGTGTGCAACCACTTTCACAATAAATTCTCACTTCATCACTTGTCAAGTTTAATAGCATTAAATAGCCGACCGGGCAACTATTAAAATTACTATAAATATAAACATTCTTTAACTTTTCCATGCGGATATCTTTGGGCTTAATTTTATACAGATACGTTCAAGTGTGTTAGCATGAAAGAGATAACCAACTTTCACGTCAATAACCTTAGTAGAATAATAGTAATATACCCGACTCGATACAACGTACATAAATCATCATATGGTCGTGATGTATTCCTTATTTACATAAGAAACCAGAAAATTACAATTTCGACAAAACATCGCCATCATTATCTTGGCATGGCTCATTTTCCCGTTGCCTGCTCTGGCACCGTGACGTATTCAATTTGTGTGTTGCCATTGTTTTCTAAAAATAATGAAGCAGCGACACACAATTTCTTTTTAATTTCATAATTTTTCAACAACTCTTTTAAATGTCAGAACGTACCTACCGTGGAAAATGAGGGGACTATTTTGTGAGAATTACTGTAATTGCGTGTTAGTCGCTATAACTGCGATGGTTGTTTGTCAAGGGCATAAATAATGTCGAAGAGTTGAGTAAAAAATGTATTATGCCGGTCAACTGTTAGCATTACCTTTATAATTCATATATTTTTATTTATTTAACTTTTAGCACATATAAAAATCGATGTACATATGGGGGACTTAATGCTAAGTGGCATTGTCAACCATCGGGCAAAGCAGTAAAGGGACCATGGCGGTGCAAAACAAAAATATTACTAATACATATAATATAATTATGTATTATATGTATTAGTAATTAATACAGCGTCAGTAGCAATTTTTAATAAAGTTCAAAATTCAAGTACAACAGCTGAAATGTCGACCTTATTTACTAATGTTACATGCGCGATATTGAAGGATCCATCTGATGATTCTCTAATAGCTAAATTACAAGTACACATAAATATTCTTTATTATACTTATCACTTTGAAATATAATTCGGGTACTTTTCTATAAACATATGAGATAATGTCTTACCGCATTCAATAGTTATTTTTATATATATAAACACATACTGCTAGAATGGCACAAACAATGCACCCGATTCCTCACAGGTATCACTAACGCATTGCCATCTTTGAGAATTGAAAATGTTGTGTCTTTACACGGTAATGTCACTAAAGAATTAAGCAGGTGACATTTTTGGAATTCCTCGCATTGTTGTTTAGCGGTAGAAATATATAGAAGTGAGGTACCAGAGCGATATACAGCGATTGGCAACCATTGAGGTATTCCTCAGGTATAATTGTGTGTGAACTAAATAACAGTGTTAAGGAAGAGCCGAGTACATCCACGAGGCAACGCTAATCACATTACCGGCGACATATCCGAACTGGTTGCCGAAAGCGGTCGTTGACTGCTCCTCGGTTAAAGTCCTTAGTCAAGGTTCCGCCAACAAATAGGCACGGGTTAGGCGGACTTGTTTATGAATCTCGCTTGTTTTTGGCAATACTCACATAATCGGAGGCCGAACTTGATGTTTGAATACACATTTGATTAGGAAATTGAATATTGGTACGATTTAGAACAGTCTTTCACGGACGAATATTTGTATTGATTTGAAATATGCGGAAAATGCGAGCGGTCTCCCGTGAATTTATCTATGTGTGATTCATATTAGCTATATAAATGTATTTATTGAAAAATATTAATGGACCCTGCATTCAAGGTTATGAACATCAATGCATATGTAAATATAAATAAGAATAAAATTTAAGTGTCTACTTGTGATTCCAATTTAACCGCTTTTACTAAATGACTATTAAAGTATATTTACATATATTAATTTCATATTTGTCTGTCGGCCTGTATGTTTGTTCTAGCTAATATATAAAACGACTGGGCCGGTTTTAACAGGACTTTCACTCGAAATTTTACTTATTATTCTCTATGGAACGGGATCTATGCGGGAGAAACCGCAGGAAGTTGCTAGTTTATAATTTAAGTGAAAAGTGGATGGGGTGGTTCTATAATGTTCTTTATGATAAAATTATAATTAAATGTTCGACAGTATCCAGTACAGTATTTTTATCATATTTATATTAAAAACAGAATTATTTTGAACACCATATATAGATATGATTACAAAATATAATATCAACATATTCGCATGGAGTACTTATGTTAAATTGTCCACGAGAATGTGTCAGTCCACGCCTCTTATTTTTACTATGTTATGTAACTTCCTCCTATTATTTATTTTATGGCCTTTTCCTGCACAGCGCGCGTGACGCGAGTGTACAAGTGCATTTGTGTAATAGATTATTGATCGACCACTATCAAATGATATCTAACAAATAATTACTGAATAATCACTGCATCATATCTAGAGGTAGTGATCATATAAAGGTCGTTTGCTTTGGTACCTCACCACTACTACAACTTAGTATTACTACCGCCAAATAGCAGTCGCATTGCTGTGTTCCGGTTTAAAGGGTGAAGGCACGAACCTCATGAATGAACGAGATGTTGTATTGATGGTGTTTTGATGGTGATCGATAATTCACTCATCACCAACCTTACGGTTACGCTGTCCTGGCGCTTTAAGCTTTTATACCCTACCAATACTAGTGCTAGCACTGGTTCCTACCGATGGACCAGAGCCCAAACTATTAATGACTAGTTCATTAAGAGAGGCAGTCAAATTACTGGGAAATGTGACATACCTTCAAGTCACGAGGTTGGCATGTGTTATCGTTTTGATAATACGAGCGTCTTTAGGCTGCGGTGGTGCTTAGAATATACTGAATAGAAATAACACGGACCGTTTGTTTATTTTGAGTTAGTCATATATAAAAAAATCAACCTTACGACGGCCACAGCTGGACGTAAACATATTTTAATAAAATCGTCAATTCGTCTTACAGTCATGGACGATACATAGTATCCATTCGACTATCAGCTCTGCGTTCATTGTCTTATCCATTAGCACCTAAACTTGTTAACCCTATGTCTGCAACTTCAGTTTTTCAATTCCGATTCGATTACAAGAAACCCCCCTTTACATAACTTATTGGGCGGCCATAAAACGTACACTACTGGACTTAGGCCTCTCCAAGAAAGGAGGAATTTTACCATAATTACCACGCTTGGCAAGCGTGATGGCGGATATGCTGCTGTCCAACCCCGTCCTATTGTAGCTCAACTACACTGTTGCCGCCATCCGTTGGTTCCGGAACCTCAATCGCCTCTTATGACACCTGGTACAAGGGGAGGCACTATTCTACTCTGCCGGTACCCCACAGCTACATATATAATCATGTTATATCGGTTGCGGTGACAAAAACCGCACGAAAATAAACAGCCCGCATATTTCAGTAAACACTGATAGCAATGTAAAACTACTGGCTTAATATGCGAAATCTGACACAATGATGACAACACACAATAATATACATTACAAACTTTACCACTGCAGTTTCGAAATAGACTTGTCAATAAATCATTATACGGTAAATATATACTAATATTATATATAGCGAATATATATAATTTGTTCGTATATTACCTTTTTACAGGAGGAAGTTCCCGGAAAAACTGCTGCAACTCCACTCCTCTTTTGCATTGTTACTAGAGACTACTAGACAAGCTAGAGTACGACCAACTAGACTGAAGCGCTGCATTGACAGCGGTTCCTTCATATATTACCATAAGGTTGATGATGAGTGAACGCCGTAAATTAATATATGTGCACTCCATGGGAAACAAGGGTTTCTGCCTCTATCACACTTCAAACCGGAACAAAACAATGCAAACACTACTGATAGGAGGTAGAAGTAGTAA
Organism: Heortia vitessoides; assembly: GCA_020976665.1. Taxonomy (NCBI): domain Eukaryota; kingdom Metazoa; phylum Arthropoda; class Insecta; order Lepidoptera; family Crambidae; genus Heortia; species Heortia vitessoides. Next base: position 6,213,140 of record JACJUM010003237.1, on the reverse strand, counting down.
GTAGTGGTGAGGTACCAATGCATACGACATTTGTATGAAGTATACCTCATGTGTAATTCTATGTGGTTGTATTGAACCCTTGGGTGGCGGTACGTGTTATAAAGTTCTCTTGGTAACATACTCAGGTAGAACGAATTGTGTAATTACGCTATAACAAAGAAAAACTAGTTTTTAATAGTCCGCCTCTCGTTATTTTTATCGATAAATGGCTGATTAATTAAAAATTAAAACGTTTAATTTAAAGCCAATCGGAAATAATATGGACGTTTAACAATATCACTTTTAAACGAAAAACAATAAGCGGGTAAATTACTTACTTAGTCATACATTACTCAACAATCTTTATATATATAGCATTTATATGGACCTTCCTTAATTAATGCATAATATCCATAGTAGTTAATTCACAGAACACAGGAACAAATCGGAGAATAAAGAACACACGTAAAAAAATCAATTAATAAAAAATCTGGTTTTCTACTGTTTAAACTGACGAACTTTAACCAACTTGAAATCAAATTACAGACGCCCACAGATAACGCTCTATGTACAAACAACTTTAGCTTTGTATGTAAATAATATTAAATTAAGTAAGTACACTTATGTCATTTTAATAAATTCACACAACATCACGCACATTGATTTCACTGAGAGATACGTCGCTTAAAGGTCTTAAGTTACAGACAGAGGTACAAATATAATACGTAAATACATATTTAATACATAATGTGTTTATCTTGTATCTGGATATAGAACAAACACAAATATTAAATATTTGTCTTGAATGGGGACCCCGACACACCCCCACGCACAAGGAACACTACCGAATGTGCCCGGCCCGTCAAATTTATAGGTAATTCTTATCATGTCTAAAACTCCATAATTGCCAACTTAACTGTAACAATGTTATACAATATGTTAGACCTTATTCCACACTGCAAAAATAATAGTCTCAGAGGAATTGTCGACCGGCCCATGATGTCGATAGAAGTTCCAAACAACTGTAAGTCTTCAAGGCCATGTCTCTTGATAAGCATGTTTTGTTGTGTTACGGGGTTTCCCGATATCGCAACGTGATTGTAATTGCAGGAAAATCTATAATGGCAACGAGAACTAGATCGACGACATTTCTGAATAAAATACGTTATTTACAGCACAAGTATCCCAATAACATCTAGCGAGGAGGGAAATCATATAGCAAGCAAGGGCCATAGAGTATCGGTATTCTCCGCTAATAGAAATGACAATTATTACAATAAATTTACATTTAATGGATTGACTAATGGATATTACAAATATACCACTGGAATATTTCAACTACTAAGAAGTACTAGTATATAAGAAATCATATCGGATGGCTGCTACAAAGAATTATCATGAAATTATCGTTTCATATTTGTGAGATATACATTTCGTATTCTTGTTCTACATTATTAGTTTTGTTTTAATGAAACTTTTAAAACCGAAGTGGGGAATTATGATAAGTGATAAATAGATAAGTATGAAACTGGCAACTGATCGTTGCCTAGAAATAAAAGATTGTCGCAAAAGAACAATTTATACTTTGAAAGGAATTATACTGTGTTTTTCTGTACCTACTCTTTTTATTTTTATAATTGACTTTACTTTGGATTCAAAGTGTTATTTAAATCATAATTATATTACACAAAATTGAGAAAAAAAAATAGTTCATTCCTTAAATATAATTTAACGTTTTTAAAATTGTCTTTTATATACAACATTTTAATCATTTAAAATGTTATCTTTCGCAATGTCGGTAGTATAATACGACAACGATTTTAAAACAATTTGAAAACCTAGATTTGTAATCGGTGATCATAAATATAACATCGTAGCTCTTATCAAAATATATCGCAGTCACAAAATTTTAGGTGAAAGTCTTATCAATTTAGATAGCGGATCCTTGGATCCATCAAATAATTAATTGAGGGTTAATTTGCAAATTGGTTTTTAAGCCCGATTACCTTGACATTTATAATTAAACGTTTGTAAAATTGTGTTTTGTTTGCAAACAAGTTCAACAACCCAGAACGTAAAGTCGATTTCTAGTTACCCATACCGATAGAACCTTTGAATTTGTTTGAGTCATGACGTTTCAAACTCTATTCTCTATAAAAAAAACACGTGTAAAAGAGTAACTAAGCAGAATTATATTTCACGGCTTTACCTTATCTATGGTAGGTAATTAAATATCGAACATAAAATGTTAAAGTATTAAACTGTGTCCTTAAGTCCTAAAAAATTATTTTATTATTAGAACAGTATAAAATTACTAAAACAATAAATTGCACAGTGCCTCTGTTGTAGTGTGACAAGCAAAATTCACTCTTTTCAACAAGTAGACCTTAAAATTGGTTATCAAAATGATAGAAGATTCGCAACTGGCACCTTATGTAGCTTTTTAAACAAGATGGTCGATGTTAAATTCTCTTCCTCTAGGAAAGTTGTTGTTTACCTTAGTTGAAAATCTTACCAAAACAATTGAGGTATAGTTAAATTTTAAGTTGATATGCAATAAATATGACAAAGTTCTAAATATATCAATCCGTAACTAGATACATGAACCTTGTGCACGCAAATTTGCGAGTATTTGAGAATTTATATGTAAATGAAATAAATGTATTGATCACATAAGCATTGTAACATAAAATTATCGCACGTATCAGTGGATTAACATTGTAAAGACACGAGCGTGTTCGTAAAAGATAAGTCGTAATAAGACATTTTTTCACCCTTGCATTTCGATATCTAATACCTTACCAATAGATAAAAAATAAATAAATAATAAATAGATAATTAGAAAATGTAGGATATAACAACAGAAAATATGGATATGAATAGCAATATTGCAGAGATGTTTGATAATAATATACATAATTCACTTCTCTTTCCATCGATATTGTATTTGATATTCAATTAATAGTAATGTAATTCTTTACATCTTGACATAATACATATTAGGAATGTAATTGGTTTTATTTTATTTTCCTTTTCTATATAGTTCAAAATCCATCATGTAACCCGTGTGCTGGTCCAATTTGCCCATTTTTTAATGTTTAGACTGTCATTTGAGAAACAACTTATTTTTATATGCAACTTTACTTATCAATAAACATAAAATAAACCGTTTTCATTCCGGAACTAAGCTCATTCTATAAACCAAGAAAAGTTACATTCTAATCTAATAAAAAGCAAAGACCCAAAAATAATAGCGTTAGCACTTTCGGGGTCATCGACCGAGACTCCGAGCCTCTGACTATCGTCGATGGCGTGATTCTCCAACTATCAGATACTTTATTTATTTTTGTTCACACCAAGTTTGCATTTCAGACAACTATTGGAGAATTCACGCCTCCTTTGTTTTTTTGTGATGTTCTAGTAATTTTAAAAGGAAACGTTAGTGAAATAAAAACACAGTTGACAATAAGTTGCCTCGTGGATTCACGTAACTGAGTGCATTAGGCTACCCCACTTCGTAGTATAGCTGCGCCAATCGTGGATTTAAAAAGAAGCTGTAGGCAAAGCAAATAATTATTAAGAAGCAGCAAATTTTTAAGTGTTATATTAAATTTGTCAAGTTGCTAGTAATGCAAAGAATACGATATAGTGCACAAATCATAAAGTAAAAATTTCTTTTGACAAATTGTGGATCGGTTTTTCATATGATTGTGAACTAGTTTCAAAACGCAGTTGACAATTTTGGCGCCAAAATTCGAATTGACAAAAAAGGTTGCAATTGTTTGGACAAACTTAATTACAATCCAAGATTAAGATACCAATAAAGCGTCCATATTAATTAAAAATAAACTTATACTTACTGCTCCAGCCTGATAATAATAAGTCAATGAAAAAAATACATTGTTGTATCTGAAGTGCAGATCACACTTACCTGAAAGAGGAAAAAGAGATTGTTTAATAAATCGAACATGGAAAACTCGACGGGAAATTAAAAGTAAGTACAATTAGCATAAAACGCGTTATCGCTTGATAACGATTTCCGCCACGCTCAGCCCGCGCGGCCCGCCGAAATGAAAACATCGGTGAAACGAAACTACAGCGAAACGATAACTCGAAAACTCTTCAGCGGTTTTTGCGATCTTAATACTTTAAAGGTTTTACTCGAAGTTATGGGCTCTAATGGTTGTTATTTTTTATTTCTAATATACCAAGTCGACAAACAAGCACACAGTCAGCGTGATAGTAATTGTCACCGCAGCCTATGGACGCTCGTAATATCACAAGGATATCATTAGTGCGTTACCAACCTTGTGACTTGAAGACATTACGTCACTAGTGTGACGTAATTTACTGGGTAGTCCCAATAATTTCACTGCCTCTCACCCTTCAAACCGAAACACAGCAATGCAAACACTGCTTGGCGGTAGAAATAGGTGAGTGAGGTACCAATGCAGACGACCTTTGTATGGAGTCTACTTCATATAAATTAATCATTGCCAAGACAAAAAATCTTTATATATTATTAAATTTGGGAGATGTTCATATCACTTATAATTATTATATGCTTCAATATTACATTTGTAATGGTCTACATGTGCCACGTGTAGCTAGCTTATTGACTGGACCGACAAATCTAGGGTATATTTCTTCTTAGTTACTACTAAAAATAAAATTAATAAAATTGTAAGACTTCCACGTGACAGAGCATGCTATGAGATATGCGATAAAATAAACACATGTACATAAATTTATATTAAACTATTTCATTACAGATTACTTATAACCTACTAAATGAAATGGTTGTGTAGGTATCTAAACCTAAACCCATAAAAGGTTAAATATCATTGAAAAATAGTCTATATAGTGAAATAGGTTAAACGGAAACAAAGATAACAGGTTATTAATTTATTAAATTATGTAAGCGAATAGTGACTGTGGGCAACCTTGGCCGTGACTTTTACAAGTGCGATACAAATGTCACGACCGCTCGAGATACGATACGTAATATTTTTAAGAGCTAATCACGAATACTCGAACAATCCAAACGAATAATTACACATGTCAGTGAGCAAAGAATTAGCTTGTTTTTGCAAAGACAACAATTATTATAAAAAAATTTACACATTGTCAGATTCTTTTCACGCTAATCTCAGATCGCTGAATGGCATCTGGCACAGAGTAGAAAAATGTACCAACCTCACCATTTTCTTATCAAATTAAAAACTGAAATATATTTATTGGTTAACTGGTCAAAAAAAAATGGAAAACGTTTTGGTTAAAAAATTGCATATCTTTTATATGTAATTAAGATATGTAACTACGGAATTTATAGTCTATGTAATTCTAATTACATCACAGTTGTTTATTTTGTTAACGGAGCGAACAGAACGAAAAACATGTCTATAACATTGCCGAAATTCTTCAATGACGTCACCACCGCGTCCGCATGCAAATACAGATTAAAAAACAATATATGTCATGCATAAATCCTTTTCGGAATTTTGAAACGCTAATGAAAGAAACATGATACTGGTAATTAGGGTGCACCCAGGATGCGGGCGACATCTGGTGAATAACAGAGCCGTTGTAAGGCGGGTCACGCCAAGCGACATCTCTGCAGGGCAACGGGCACATGGCTGTATCGGATATACCATGCATCCGACACCAGACACGAATAGGCCAGTAATAAAAAATATCTATAATAAACTATAGACAACCCATGCCTAATATTACCATATATCTAAATAATACATAATTTTAGGCTAAAAAAATACTTGAATTTACTGATAAAATCTAGTGAGGATCGACAGAAAATAGTAAAAATATACCTCCCACTATACCAGGTACCGTAAGAAGCAACAGAAGTACCGGACCCGATAGATATCCGAGCAGTATATCCACCCGAGATCATCATCATCATCATACCAGCTATTTAAAGTCCACTGCTGGACATAGGTCTCTCCAAGAAAGGAGGTTTTTTGCCCATAATTGCCAAGCTGGCCAAGCGTGTTGGCAATCGCAGAGCGCAACTTTCGCGACAGAGATGCTGCTGCTCATCCCTACCCTGTATATTTGAGCTGCACTGTTCCGGATGGATATACCGCCATATGTCGGTTCTGGTACCTTAGTCGCCTCTTACGACACCTGGTGCAGTGGGAGGTACTATTCTACTCTGCCGGTACCTCACGGCCACCCGAAATAGCATAGCTCAAATTCAATAGGGCGAGGATTGGTTGGAAAAATTCCTCCTATCTTGGTGTTACTATCAACTTTGTTTATAAATGTTTGATGATCTGGATGAAATTTTAACATAGCACATATGTTTCATGTTCTACTGAAAAAAAAATGGATGGTAACCGGTATTTTTTGAGCATGGTGACAGTTAAGGGGTTAGAGATGATGTAGAATGTAGATTCATGAAATTAATGGTTTTTATGAAATAAGATCACAATTTTATCATGTAACCATTTGCAAGAGATTTGTTACTGTTATTTGACGCCATATTATTAAAAGCGAATATTTTTTTACTGTTCATTTCTCGTACCGCATTTATCATAGCTAGCAGCGCCTCGCTGTTTCAACCGATATACCGATGCAGAACTTTCATTGTAACTTTGCACTCCTCACCTCCTTTCACCCCCTTAAGGAATGATTTTCAAAGAAATATTTTACGAGTGTTTCATGACTTTTTATATAGAAGAGTAGAAAACATATACTGAATTTCATTCCAAATACTAACTTGCACCCTCGCTTTAACCCTTTAGTGGATGAATATCTGAAGATTCTTTCTTGGTGCTGCCTTTCGTTATTAAAGACCCCGTGTGCAAAATTTCAATTTTCTAACCCTTATATTTTAGGTCTTGCGTTGACATGTCAGTCAGTTAGCTTCTTCTTTTATATATTTACATTCCTACACAGCCACATACAGCAGTAAAAAGGTGACAAAATTGTTGGCGTCAAGTGTCGACGACCTGTGTCGCAACCTCATTTATTACACGCTGCAACAATTTGCCAAGTCGCTGCGTTTTTGCCGCACGACGTAATTTGATAAACCTTCTGTTTTTACAAACCAGAGTTTTTAGACTTCCTTCTATTCAGCGTTTTATACTCGGCGCAGGCCTAGCTCACTGGCTGACCTAACAATTACTCTGGTATGCGTTTCCTTAACACTTCTGCGCAGCCATGCAATTCTCTGTCGCTTTCCCACCTATCAGCATTCATTTGTTAATTCATAAAGTTTGAGATCATATAACATGTTCGAGACATGTACGCGTTCTCTACTTATAATAAAGTAAGGCTTTTAAGAGCGGTTTGGTAAACTTTTTGGTCGTTCGGTTTTCAAAATGATGTTATTAAAATTTCTTTTTGATGTTAAACGTCCGTTCGTATGTTCCTATCCACGCAAAGGTACTTACGGTGTTTTATAAAAATAAGAATATAGAAGGCATTAATATTTAAAAATATATTTATTTTATATTAAATGAAGCACGTTAACGTCAAACTATAATCTAGATTACAGACTATTCCTATATAATTGACATGCCAGTTCATCCTCGCTGAAAGTTAAAATAACATTTCGCAAAATTATCTTTACTATGCCTCGTGACTAACTAGTACTAGGTAATATAAATTAGAACACGTTTATGAGAGCCATACAACAGTGGGTAATTGCCTGACAAACGGGGTGAGTGGTCGCATAAAGTTTACAGAGCTTCTAATAAACGTGGCATACACAGGCCTGCTTCTATGATATTCGGAAGTGAAGCAAGGCGTTTAAACTACTTCTGGAAAACATAAAACGCGCCTGACCCGTCGCCTTTATTCGAGGAACTGAAATTACATCTGCGTGAAAATTATCGCTATATCTCTAATATTATACGTGTATAAATAATCAGAATAAGATATGGTGAAATGAGGTAAACCTCATATTAAAGGTCGTCTGCATTGGTACCTCACTCTCACCTATTTCTTCCGCCAAAGAGATTAGATTTAGATTAGCATTGCTTTGTTTCGGTGTAAAGGGTGAGAAGGCAGTGATTTACTTTTTACATGGCATAATATCCTCAAGTCACAAGGTTGGCAACGCGTTAGTGATATCCTTGTGATATTACGAGCGTCTATAGGCTGCAGTGACATTTACTATCACGCAGATGGTAGGCTTGTTTGTCGTCCAAGAACGACGACCTAGATTTACATTTTTGTATTTTTGTAATGAATAAACTTATCTACTAGTAAGCCGAGTTTAATATCTTTTCACCGATGGAATGGTACATAATCAGGAAATAACATAAGTTATGCTTAATTCTAATATTAATCCAATATACTGAGACCAAGTACAAATAGAACCTCTGTCTTACTAGGTTTCGTAAAGGCGATTAAGGTACCAAGATCGACAGTATATTTAAATGAAACAGCGTTGTTCATATTTAAAAGTATTGCAAAAATAAATAAAAATGGATGAATAAAAAAAATTCGGGTACCAAAGGCTAATCGTACGTTTGGTAATATTTATTGATAACGACTAACACTGAAATTCTGTTGCAGAAAGTTTTGCTTTATATAATAACCACATTGTGAACATACAAATATAATGTTAATAAAAATGTAAACCGGTTTTGTTTATTACGTCGTCAATAGTGGGAGCACACGCGGTCTCGTAAATGGGAAAATTCTCAGAACTCCCAGCGCATTGTCACACAAATGTGAGAAAAAACACAAGTACACGGTTCAAACAGTAACGTTTCCCTGCACGCCAGGATTAAACATTTTATTACACCACAACTATGACATTGTAATAGATGCCGTGGGGTACCGGCAGAGTACAATAATACCCCCTCCCCCCCCACCGGTGTCGTTGTGGCGACGGAGGTACCGACGCAGAGTAAGTAGCTCAAATGTAGCAAGAAGTGACGTTCAGCGATTGCCACCACGCCTGCTGAGCGCAAATATGGACAAATCCCCTCTTTCTTGGGAAGGCCTATGTCCAAGAATGGATTTTTACGGCTGCTATGGTAATGGCGACGGGCCTGATGGCGCAAATGGTAGTGATCCTGTCTTGTGCGCCAAAGGTCATGCATGGGTTCGATCCCCACCCAGAGCTAATTATTAATTAATATTTATATGATGATATTTATGTTTGTTCTGTGTCTGGGTGTTTAATATAAGTTTTTAATTACAATATTTGTGATTCCTCTGTTGCGTGATGTCCGTTTCTCAAGTGAAATGTTGTGGAATTTATCTATTTAATATATATATTATTTATAGATATAATTTTGCAATAACTGAACTGACTACTCAGCTGTCTGCAGACCAAATATGAAAGACAATTTCAGAGAACTCGAACTATGTACGAGTTACGCTCTGCGATTACCACAACGCTTGCGCACCACAATAAATATAAACAAATATTTGACATTTCCAGCAGAGCAATCTCTCCGGTTGCTATTGCCTAGCTTTCTGTTACGAATCTAGATTTATACCTATGTTTCTAATTTAGACATCAGACCTCCCGCAGAATATTTTGGGAATCGCGAATCAAAAAATTACAAATCCATCAAAATTTTACAATCAATTTTTAACTCAATGTCACGCATTTAGAGTTTAATAATGAATGCGAAATCTGCCGCCATGTGAACATTACCGGCGAACGTGATTCAGACAGGAAAAACATAATCGACACAAACAAGACATATTATCAGGAATTTACTTCGTTGGGAAGGCCCCAAAGGATGTTTCTTCGCCTCCACTTTTAAGACTTCAAGGTTGTTTGAAAATTAGAAATTACAGGTTTTGGTTGCTTTATAAGGAATAATATTTATCATAGTCAAAAGTGCAGTTTAAATACTGATTTGTCAATCATCAATCAATCAATGATCAATCATATTCAGGAAATCATTTACTTTATATTACCAGTGCCTTACATGTATATTTCGTGTTACTAACAATAAGAAAAATACAATAATGCAATTTAAAAAATTTAGTCGAATTAAGAAACTCCTTTTTTCAAGTCCGTTAAAAATACTTTTATTCTCGAAGTATACGATATATTTTTATTCTCATCTCTTAAAATACGCCTGGAGTAAACAATTATCCTAATTGACCCAATTCAGAGGTTTTATTTATTACCCACAATGAAAACAATGTATTTTTTTACGTTTGAACTTTATTAAATCAATATGTTAATAATCAGCTGATTGTTTGAGCTGATTATTCAAAACTTTTTTTTTTGGTATCCGAAATTGTTCTATTCTTAACCATTGAACGCTGGATATAGGCCTCGCGGTGTACCTCTCGATTGCTAGCCCGCAGTATTAATCATTATAAGTGGTTAGTATCTCAGTCGGCCGCGTTGTCGCCGATTATGCCGTCACTAGCTGGCCATAAATAGCCGTGCATTGTGAGCTACAAAGTAAATAAAAACACAAATCGTCTGCTACGTCGGCACTTAGGGTTACCGAGGTCGTGTTGATGTTCCCCAAATGATTTTCAGTTTATTAACATTGTACTTTGATATACAAATCTGTCAAAATTTCGCAATCAACGTTATCCTTTGATAGAGAGCTATTAGGTTGAAAATTGACTGTGAAATTTTGATAGATCTGGGTTGGTTGATCTGTTACTTTGCGTACAATGCTCACAATTTTGTGAGTAGAAAGTATTTAGTTATAGTTAGGTCTGCGCAAGAAAAAACGATTTTTGGCGGGCGTGGAGGCGATCGCAGTCACTGATCCCCATTCTGATGTTCATCATGGAGATGTTCATCCCCATTCTGTTGTATTTGAGATACACCGCCATCTGGTGTAATAGAAATTAATCTAATGCCCTACGGAAAATTTAATGGCTTCTATTATCTTAAACAATATAAGAATCTAGTTATGTACACACAAAGTCAGAACAATTTTCAAACTTCGCGTTAACAAACTGCGTGTACATAATCCGCGAGTTGGCGGTAGTATTACCGCATAGTACAACTCGCGGATTATTAAGCAACGACGAAACCGCGGCATCGGTGTCTCGGAATATGTGAAAACGGTATCACCATATTTCATATCTTAAGAGTGTATCTGCTAACCCTACACGGCTAACGGGACCGCCGGAATGCGGGTTGCGGGCAGGTGCCTCTACTTACAGCCGTTGCGACCAGTCTGACAGTCGGTCAATATTTAATTTCTTTTTTACAAAATCTTTACGTCACCCACTCATATTTCACACTCTTAACAATACACTATTTTCTTTTATACACATTTTATACTATATTCTATTTGATACACATATATCCTGTACATTTATTTATTTAAAAAAGTTTATATGCCATAAATGCATAATTTCATGCAAGCTAAAGTCCACAAAATATTTTTAATATTTCGCACAGAGGTCTGGTGAAAATGGCCAATAGAAATGTTCTTTCATACACATTTTTGTTTGAAAGTATGCCATTTTTATTGGATAAATTATTTATGATTAGGAATTCACATAGTTTTTTTAAAAGTATACGTAAATACAGATAAAGTATAATTTATGACAGCAATAAAGATGTAGTATAGTAGAGGTGTTCAAGTTTATTATCAAGTCATTGCTTCTTGTGTTACTTATTTGCTTACTAAATTTGTAACTTAATTTATTATTGTTTAAACAGTTGAAATTTATGTATTTTATTGAATAATATTAACACTATAGTTGCTATGTTCAATTACAATATATGTATTGGAGTCTTATTAAACCGCTGGGGGTGTTATTGCCTTTTCCCGCCCTGTCCATTTAACCTACGATGTTTGGGACAACATCTGTTGTTTCTAATACCGTAGTCACTTCTTACAAACAGAACCGGGTAGAATTTAGTAGCACTGTCCTTCAATGCTGTAGTTATAAGTAGATATTGTAACAATATTAAAATAACAATCGTCAATTAGCAATGTTTTTTCAAGATAAATCAGCATATTTCCTGACCAAGCCATTAAACTCAGAAATTATATGATGACGATTTAGCATGTATAACGATACCACGATTGACTGACAAACGCATTGTCTGAGTCAGCAATCCATTAATTCAACAGGTTTCCAGGAATCTTTATTTATTTTGCGGTTCCTCGTGCAATACATACGATTTACTAAAATATATTTTTTAAATATCCACGTCGGACATGGTTGGACTGAACTTGCGTCTGACTGCCAGCACTAACCCCAATCTACTTCATCGTTTCCTAATTTAAACAAACGTTCGATTTTTAAGTTCGTATGCTTCGCCTACTTCACTCATAAACGTCGTCATCAGAAAGTTGGCGAAGAGGTCTCCTTCGTTAGTCCGCATTTGCTCGTACACCTCCTGTCCCTCTCTTGTGCATAGCTATCGGTCAAATGCCCTTATTACATCACCGATCTATGGACGTGTCCATAAAATAATAAAACTTATCGACTTTGCAAAACACTTTGTAAATGACGAGCCTTGACATAACAGTCGATACACTTACACGCGGAGAATGCGGCACGGATCGGGTTTACGTTAGCTTTCAAATGTCAGATGGACGACCTGTGTATCTTGTTATGGTAATGAGGCCGTAATAGCTGGAGCGGACAACGTGGCGGTCAGATTTTAAAATATCGCTTTATATAATCGTTTTAAAGACCATTTAAAGTATTACAGAGCCGGACGTCCTTGGCGTGAAAGGCACAAACCGCGTGCCCTATACCGAACTGGGATTGTTCTTAAAGTGCCTCGGGTACTTATTTATTCGCAATTTTATTTTTTAGTATTGAATTTGGAACTTATTTGGAACTACAACATATTCTAGCAGGAATTGTAGAGTAAAACCTAATAAAAATCAATTGCAACAAAGTAAGCTAACGCTAGTATATTAAAACTAACTTGCAACACGCCGGTTTAATTAAAATTAATTAAATAATTAATTAAAAGAAACCAGGCTTTTTATTTATGGAATGTTGTAACTTCTATCAACTATTCTCACTTTATGATATATTGTCAGCCACCTAGCCTAGACTAGACTAGCCTTTTGACAAGGTACGGATATCAGTCTCCTTGATATCAAACTTTAAATATTTTAAAAAAATGGACATTGCACATATGGCATAATGCCATATATTGCGGCTTCAAGTCTGCATTGTACTCGATTTGATAAGAAGTGCAAAACATGTCAGTCAACTAGGTATGTAACTAACGTGTAGTTTTACATATTTATGAATTTAAAATGTTCAACTGTAAATATCCTTATAACAACAAGTCTTGTAGACATACATTCCCAAAGTAATTTTCATAGTTTAAAACATCGTAGATAGGTTATTTGTCGTATTGTTTGTCGATTTGTCCAAGATTGTGCCAAGAACACCTTAAAGAAACGAATTTATGTTGGGTTATTAAAGGCAACACTTTGATTTCCTCATAAGACAAGAATAAAGTGATGATAGTGTGATACCTTGGTTGCTCGTGACCGGCCATAGAGATTTCTCGGAACGGTTCCTTTTACTGGCTCCGTGTGCCACGGTTTGACAAAATATTAACTTTTATTACACAACAATAGATTAGATTTCTATGAAAATGTATTACAGTTATTGAGAAACGATTATAGAAAGTGACTAACGTAGTCAAAAGATGTTTCACGATTACATCCCAAAGCATTATTAGGATAATATATATATATAT